>JANKKB010029483.1:0-24268 GCA_026225775.1 Bursera palmeri | reverse complement strand
GGGATTTAGTTTGGGTAAACCTTAGGAAAGAGAGATTCCCAACAAAAAGAAAGAGCAAACTAGCTCCAAGAGCCGATGGCCCGTTCGAAGTCATTGAGAGAGTCGGAGACAATGCCTATAGAATTGACATTCCTAATGAGTTTAGAGGAGTTTCAGTCACCTTCAACATCGGAGACTTGTCATCATATGTGGAGGATGACAACCTTGCGGATTTGAGGGCAAATCCTTCCCAACACGGGGAGGTTGATGCATTCCAAGTAGGCTCACCTTCGAGAACCTCCCTTCCCAAAATCCGAAGTGTTGAAAATTTACCAAATTCATGCAAGTCAGTAGCTAAGCACCGCAGCACCGAAATCCAACGCCGCAGCGCTCAGTCTCTGACTTGTACAACACTATTCATTTGGTCGCCCAACGCCGCAGTGCCATATTCGACCGCCACGGCGCCAGTTCAAAGCTACAGAACCCACGCAAGTCAGTAGCTGAGCACGGCAGCGCTCCCATTCCACTGCCGCGGCGCTCCACTGTAGGAAATGCAAGTTTCACCCTTGTTTTTTTTTTCTTTGCTTTATAGTTTAAGTGGAGGGCAATTTTATCCTTCCGTTTTTCCTTGTAACTTTGCCTTATTTGAGGCTTTCTCCCTTGTAAAAACATAACTTGGATGAATATATGAAATGTCAAACACTTTGAGT
This sequence comes from Bursera palmeri, assembly GCA_026225775.1. NCBI lineage: Eukaryota > Viridiplantae > Streptophyta > Magnoliopsida > Sapindales > Burseraceae > Bursera > Bursera palmeri. Next base: position 23,579 of record JANKKB010029483.1, on the reverse strand, counting down.
GTTCCTTGCTTTGCGAGTGAAATCTCATGTGCTTGAGTCTTTATCCAATCCTTTGCCAAGATTGGTGGTGATTCAACTTCAAGTGGGTAGATTTGTTCCTTTAAACTTGAAGGTTTCTATTGGCCGTATCTTGTAAGTATTTTCCTTAACTTTGTGTGATTGAATCCTTAGAAACTTTGAGTTGGTTGTTGAATGTTGGAAGACTTGTGAAGATTGTTGAGTGTAATTGAATGCTAGTTATTATGGGAGTAATTTAAGGTGGTTTAGAGGTTGAAAGCATGTGTTTTAAGGGGATGAACAGTAATCCCAAAGTTAGTCTTGGGAGTGTAGAAAAATCACTCTTTAGGGCTTAAATTGCATGCCAACATGCATCAGAAGGTCGAGAGACTCTAGTAGGATGTCATGAAATGATTTCTAAATTGGTAGCAAACGTGGAAGAAACAGTCTAAACAGGCTCAGATGACGAGTCTAACCCACGAAGAGGCAAAGTTGGTCATCGTCATTCATACACAAATCCAGGTTTGAATCATTCGGAAGTGGGGGTTAATAATCAAAAGTAGCAAGATTAGATATCTGAAGCAAAGACTCGACATGAGTAGAAAAGAAATACTAGTTTTCACAAAAATAACATGATGGGAAATAAGAATCTATTAGAGCATGGATCGTGGCAAACATACCTTTGTGTGATATGCTATAACCCATAAAAGCACATTTAACATATTAAACAGAAAGTGTCCATTCATGTGGTGGTAGATGAGCAAAACAAACACAACCAAAAGTATGCATATTAAGATAGCTAGGATGCCGATGAAAAAGACGTTAATATGGAGATTCACGTGAACCCATCAAGACACGCGAAGGCAATCTATTAATTAAATAAAACTATCGGAGATGAGGCTTTAACCCATAATTTAGATGGAACAAAAGATTCTGGTAATAATATTCAAACAACATCTACAATATGGCCATTCTTACGTTCAACAACACCATTTTGCTGAGGTGTATAAATAGAAGAGTATTAGGAGATAATTCCTTTTTGCTGGAGAAAACCATGAAACTGATGAGATATATATTCGCCAACAAAATTCGTCCTTTAACACTTTGATGCCTGAAGAAAATTGAGTCTCAACATAGGCGACAAATTATTAAAAGACAAAAAACACCTCAAATTTAGAACGAAGAAAAAAAATCCAAGTATACTTATTTTAATCATTAATGAATGTCATAAAGTATTGATAATGACCATAAGATGTTATCGGAGTAATTCTCCATAAATAACTATGAAACAAAGTTTAATATGACTACCATTACAAAGAAAGAAAGTGATTTACTCTTACCTAATTTACATGTGGGGCAATCAAGAGAGAGATAAGAAGAAAATTGATCTTTATTGTTCAACAAACTAAAGTTTACTGAATGAGATAAAACAATAGAGTTAGGATGACCTAAAAGTTTGTGCCATACTACACTCTTATTGTTTACAGTAGTACAAGCCAAAGAAATGAAATTAGGAACAAAAAAAAATGCAAAGGATACAATAACTTTAGGCCCATTCACAATATCATCCATGAGGTTTGTATTAAATACATTTCATCATTGAGGTTTTAGAAATATATAATACAATCCTTCAACCATAAATTTAACATCTACAAAAAAAGAAGTAAAACTGTCTTATATACATTAAAAAAATGAGCAACCTATTTTTGAAAAATATTATCAATTTTATTAAAAATCATTAAATTATCAAAATTTTAAATTTAATTTAATACAAGTTATACAAATAAACATGCCAAAACTCATTTTTTAAAGACAAATTTAGTTATTGAAATAATTTGTAATATTGATATATACTTGAAATCATAAAGTTTTTAAGGAATTTTTGCACTTAAAATATCATGACATGTTTACTATCACATTATGTATTTATCTACATGAACCCTATAAATTTTTAGAATTTTGATTTAATGAAATTGCATGAGTGAAAAATTGTCTAGTTCTTAAAAAGGGTATAAATTATATTTTTATATTGATATAAATATAAAATTTATATGTTTTAGGGATGTTATTGAATATTTTTAAAACTTGAGGAATGTAAGTGATATTATTATTATTATTATCTCACTTAGTCAAAACAGCTTATGACGCAGATATGTTTTACGGGATCTTCGGTGATTAAGCAATAAAGTAATAAAGAAGTAAGCAGATTACATAAAATAAATAAATAAGATAAGATCAACACGTAGCTTTTGATTCATGTCCTTATCGTCTTATTTTTTATTCAAAAAGTGTCTTAACTCTTTCGGATTTTTTCTCCACGTCATCATGATATCTTTCAATTGTCCTATTCCATCCCTCCAAGGAGATATGTTAGTGTACTCCGCACATGTACATACTCCACAAAAATTTTACAGCCGTAAACTGCAAGCGGCATCTTTTTTTTTTTTTTTTTTTAAATATAAGTGTTTTGATCAGCTTTCATATATNCGGCATCTTTTTTTTTTTTTTTTTTTTAAATATAAGTGTTTTGATCAGCTTTCATATATCTTAAGAGTATATTTAATTTAAACTCTAGAATTAGAATCAGAATAAAGTTCTTTTATTTGGTTTAATATAGAATTATAATCTAATTCCTGTGGAAGTTGTTTGGATTATATAAGTCTAAAATCCAAATTAATATTAAATTTTTAAACTACTCCCCTATCAAAATATATAAAATACATAATAATAATAATAAATATTATTATATTATTTTTATCATAAAATATGAACTTTTATCTTTCTTGCACTTTATTCATTTTTTTACCTTTTATAAAAAATATTATAACATTTTTTAATTTATTAACTTTTTAAATATTATAACCTTTTTTAATACTTTTTAAATATTAAAAATTTTTATACATTATAATTTATTAATTTATTAACCTTTTTTAAAAATATTATAATTTTTTTAATTTATTAACCTTTTTAAAAGAATGTTATAACTTTTTTTAATTTATTACCTTTTTAAAATATTATAATATTTTAATTAATTTACTTTTTTAAAAAATATATAACTTTTTGTTAAGTATAAAATAGTAAAAGATATGTTTTTATTTTGATTCTAGCCAAGAATCAAAATTGATTGATGGAGAGGTTGAGGGAAATGATTGATTCCAATTCATAGGGTAATGAGATTCTCATTCGCTAGTTTATTTTTTTCTAACCAAACAACAGGAATGAGAATACCCCATTCTCATTCCCATTTTTGAGTATATTTTTACCAAACCAAACAGTCCCTAAGTAATTTTATGAGACTTATGCTCTGTACTCTAAAAAAATTTTCAATACAAATCAATTAATCGCTGAATTTTATATCAGGAGACATAACCCCAAAGGGATATATAGCAAAAGGGTGCAAACCTTGAACTTGGGAGGAAGAACACCTCAAAATTTAACACTTACTGAAGGTATTTTTGAAGTATATTTTATTATTAAAATTTAGAATAATTAAATTTTAGTTATCTTATTTTCATAATTTAAAAAATTTAATATATTGTACTTAATTTAATGAGAAATTACTATAAAATTAAAAATAATTATTATAAATAGCATATATAACTTCTGATAAAATTATTTTACTACCATGCATTCAGCTTCCACCTTAACCACAACTCAACTTAGAAGACATGTTAACTTAACACCTTAGGTAGTGTTTGTTTTTATGTCTCAAGTTTGATAGATATTTTGGGGTTTTTTTTAACTTAATACTATTTAATAAAAATATATATTTTTTAGCTTTTATCTTAATGAATATGTTGAATGATTTAAAATATTTCTACTTTCAAAAGTAATCCGAAAAAATGTATCTATTGTGTCCATTTTCTACTATTTATGTATTTTTTAAATTAAATTTTTCAAAGATTAGAGATTAGAAAATCTATGATCTTTGTAAAAATGTAAATAATTAATTTATTTTAATCAAGGCTATGTATTTTAATAAAACTAAATTCTTCAAACAAAATTAAATGTTTCATGACATAATTAATCTCTTATCTTAATATTTTAAATAATGTAATAGTGTGATTATTTTTTTCTATGTATGCTTTTATCAAAATAAAAAATTTATGTACTCAGATGTATTTAGACTTCAGTTAAACTAAAATTTATATAAATTTCAAAAGAAAAAAGAAAGACATACCTTATTCTTCATTAAATAAGATGTTAAAAAATGATCCATGAAATCAATACCCCATACATCAAATAATTCTATTTCCAAATGTTCTTTAGGGATATCTCATTCTTCTCAAATATATTTCTCGTCTTTTGACATTGATCACACGATGTAACATATTTATGGGCATCTTTCAAGATGGAAGGCCAATAGAATCTGTTTTGAAAAGATCTTTGTAGCTGTCGTTTCTGCATTAAAGTGGCTGCCCACTTCCAGAGTGTGATAGTGGCTAAGTATACTCTCGATCTCTTTGCCATGTACACACATTCTAATTGACTAATCAATACATACCCTCCAACTAGTGACTATTCAAGTGGGTATCAAACTCATTACTATCATTCTTGACTATATTAATTCCTATTTCCTTTGGTACCACTTGTACTGGACTTACCCATTTACTATTCGTGATCTAATAACTTTACCACCACTTTATGTACAACCTCTTGCATAGATAGGTTCAATCTCCTTTGAGGTTGCATTATGGGTTTATAATTTTCCTCCATCAAACTTTTATGCAAACGGATGGATGGGCTAATCCCCTTGATATTAGTTATAATCCATCCTATGACAGATTTGTGCTTCCTTACAACTCTAACCAACTTCTCTTCTTCTTCCTCATTCAATGATCCGTTAATGATAACCAGGAAAGAAGATTCTTAACCTTGGATGGCATATCTAAGTGTCTGAAGTAGCTACTTAACTTCTACTTTTGGCGGCTCTTTTACTATTGTGGCACTAGATAAAATATCTAATTTCTCAAACTATTGCCTCGTGGATGGGAAAATTGGTATTGTAGCATCTAGATACCTTATTCACTCTTTCTTCTCCTCATTATCTAGGTCTATCTTGTTCGGGCTGGTTAGACATATTTCCAAGGGCAATCTATTGGCTCGATGGGTTTCCTCTACTATCCTATCAATGTCACTAACTTGAAAACAAGCTTGGATATCAGAAAGGTAATCTATAGATTTGAACACATCAAAATTGACATGCTCATCCCCAACTCTCAAGATTATTTTCCCTTGTTAGCGATCTATCAATGTTTGCCCAATGGCTAAGAAATGTTAACCTAGAATTAATGACATCTCTTTGTCTTCCTCCATATATAATACTATAAAGTCAGTAGGAAAAATAAACGAGTAATTATTATTGATCACCCCTACCTTTTTTCATTTTTTCACTCATATAGCACTTTTACTATTTTCATCTTCTCTCATCCTTAATTTTGAAAAAATCTCTTCCCAAATCCTCCCGTTAAAAATTCTATTAGTTAACATCTATTAACCTCTATATTTCAATAAGTTTATCATTTTACCCTTACTAATACATATAAAAAATAAATAATTTTTCAAGGACAATATTAAGTTAAATGATCAAATTACCCTTGACATAAATACCAATATATGTTAATATTGTTCATAAAAAGCAATTTTAATATGTGTTAATATGTGTTAAAGGTAATTTAGTTATTTAATTTAATATTGTCCTTTAAAAATTAAGTAATTTTTTTATGTGTTAGTAAGGGTAAAATGATAAATTTATTGAAATATAAAGTTTAATAGATGTTAACTAACAAAATTTTTAATTGGAAAACTTGAGAAGAGATTTTTTTAAAACTTAAAGATGAGAGAAGATAAAAAGGGTAAAAGTTCTACATGAGTGAAAAAAAAAAAAAAAAAAAAAAAAGGTAGGGGTNTTAAAAAAAAAAAAAAAAAAAAAAAAGGTAGGGGTGACTAATGATAATTACTTAAAAATAAACTTATCTTCTTTCACCAAGACATCCTCTATTATTCCTCTTGGATATGTAATCGACCTATTCGGCAGTTATAGACAAACCGTTGTTGATGTTGCTTCACCTAATTTAAGCTTCTTAAAGCAAGATAAAGGCATCAAGTTGATACTTGCACCTAAATCAAATAGTACTTTATTAAAACTAGCATTGCTTATAATATAAGGAATAGTAAAATTCCCTGGATATTTTATCTTTGGTGGCAATTTTGTTCATAGGATGGCACTACTTTCTTTAGTTAGCATGACTGTTCATGCTCCTCGAGTTTCCTCTTCTTAGATAATATATCCTTAAATACTTAGCATACTTGCGCATATGCTCTAATGCTTCAATCAAGGAAATGTTAATATGCAGTTGCCTAAAAATACTAAGAAATTTGGAAAATTGTATCTAATTTAGAATTTTGTAATCATTGTGGAAAATGAATAGAAGGAATATATTTAGCAGTGTTAGAAACTTCCCTTTTTTTGTGATGCTTGATCTTCTTTAGGGTCTACTTGGAAGATGATATTCAGCTTTTTGAGTCTCATCCTCTCTTGCAGTTTTTTCACTGATGGGTTGTTCTATTGTCTTTCTACTGCTCAAGGTAATGGCTTTAGCATGCTCCTTTGATTTGTAGTAATGTTATTTGGCAAAGTACATTTGACTGTTCAGTGAGTGCATGATATAGTTGACTAATTTGAGCTTATAAATTGTGAATAGAAGCAGTGTTAAAAGGTGCAATTTGAGGCATACACTCCTGAAATAGAAGAGAAAAATTAAATAAATTAAAACAAAAATAAAAATAAAAAGAAGTTGTCTAAACTAGTTAAATCTAGTTATTATTAATATCAACTAAGATCTAATCCCAAGCAACGATACAAAAAAAAATTTTGATGCAAAGCTGCAAGTGTACAAAATCAAAACAAGTAATACAACGATGAAGTTGAGTATCATTACCATGGGAATTAGATAAGTTGACTACTAATTTTAACTAAACTTTTTGCTATTTAGACTACGAAAGTTTAATGGATGATTAATTAATTTAAACTAAAGAAACAATAAAATATTAAAAAGATGGATGCTAAGCCTATGATTTCACCGTAACTGTCTGAATTGGTTCCCATATTATGATTTGATTGAATTCTAGGTTTAATTAGTCTGAAAACGATAATTCTTAATGCTATCTAGAACCCTCTCTTGAGTACTAATAGAATTATTCATTTGCTTAACTCAATTATTTCTAACCTAATTTTAAAGACATTCAAATACATTAAATTCTATAAATTAGACTATTTAATGCTGTAAAACTAATACAAATATTTCTATCTTGCATGTAGATTATGGTGTGATATTATAGGTTCAATTATCACATATTATCTCTCGATATCCACACAATAATTACAGTCTCAATTATACAGTGATCAATTATATTAAAACATTATGCATAGTAATCAAACACTCAGTAATTTATCCAAAAAAATTCAATAAATCAATAACAAGGAATCTAATACATAGGGCTAGGCTACATCACAGCCTTAGCAAATAAATAATTAGTTCATGATGAATTTAAAGTAAAGAAAATTTTGTTTTTATCTTTTATTTACATAAGAAAATTTTAATAAAACTTTTTAAGTATTCAAAAATTTTATAAAGAACTAATAAAATATCATTATCTGTTTATTTGATGTTATATGGAGATAAATTTATTTGTTAGATGAAATTTCTAGATAATTTGCGATAAGTTGGTATAAAATTTATTATTTTATAGGAAAATGTATTCTTCTACAAGAAAAATAAAAAACTATTTCTGATAGAAAATTCATAAAAACTTAAAAAATATTTTAATAAACTTTTTTCTTTAAATAAAAAATTAAAATAAATATTTTAGCAATTATGTCAATCAATTTTTGGAAAGACTAATTTTTAAATGGTCTTTGTTACTTTTTTTTATTGTTATTTAAGAGGATGTTGATAAGATATGACCAATTAGTTGGGTTAAATTGAATTTCATCCCTTAAAATCAAAGGTAGAGAACATGAGTTAACAGTAGGGGTACAATTTGATATTTTTGAAACGTTTCGTACAGGTATGGTTATGAAATATGAAGAGTTTAAAGTAAAAATCTTATTTAAAAGCAACTGAAAAGTAAGGGGAAACCAGTCATTGGGACCCACTGACTGTACTCTGGGTAGTGTTTATCTTCAAATTTCAGAATTCCTTGATTATGATATAGAATAACGACGAATGAACGTGATGATGGTACAAGCTCATGTTGAGTAAATAAGATTGGTCATATGTGATTTATACTTCCGATATTTCACTAATCGGATGAGAATGAACGAGAGAGCAGGAAAAACAAAAACAGAAACAAATTTGATTTAGATTGGCAGAAATTGGAACTCTATTTCAGGAAAGATTGAATGGGAAATGCGAACGGGAGAGTGGAGGCAGCATCATCATCATCGTCATCAGCATCAAAAGATCCGATTGGAAGATCCAACACTGAATTGGGCGTCGTCCGTGACCCTTCTCCTCCGCAGTCTTCTCTACCTCCGCTCTTGTTCTTACCTCAGGTCAGGTCCAAATTTCTCAATGTAGTGTTTTGAGTTTGGTAATTTTAGGATCAGATGAAATTTGACTGAGTAGTTTGATTTGATTGGCTCATGACCTGGTCTTTTTACATGCATTGCAGGCTCCTGTAACTCCGTTGCAAAGGTTCAATCCAATGTGGCAAGCTGAATCTAGTGCAGCTGTCGCTGTTCCTCCAGAGCAGGGAATCCCCACTGTTATTACTTGGAATTATGGTGGCAATGAAGTAGCTGTCCAAGGGTCTTGGGACAAGTGGACGTCAACGTGAGCTCCTGTCTTCTACTTTTTTTCCTTTTTTTTTTTTTTTTTTTTTNCTTGGGACAAGTGGACGTCAACGTGAGCTCCTGTCTTCTACTTTTTTTCCTTTTTTTTTTTTTTTTTTCCTCTCTGCTGCCGGGTAGGTTAACTTCATTTAGTTCTTCATTTAGAGATAGAGAGTGAACATGCTTTCCACAATTTCTTTCTTGCAAATCACACACGAAGTAACCAAAAAAACACAACTTTCTAGGGTTTTTACCTTGTCTCCTTTGTCAAAGCTACAAAAAGGTTCTAAAAGAAATCACTACAGGAGGCTGGAATTACCCGTTTAATTTTGGCTGTCTGGATAAGGTTATATTATAGCATAACTTCAAGAAAAAATGCAATGCAATAAAATTTGAGCCACTAAAACGTCCTCTAGGTCTAACTTCACAAGGGTAGGAAAGAGCACAGTCTAGAGAAATTTCCATGGATTCGTATTAGAACCATGAAAACTAATTATTGTATTCCATCCATTCTCGTGAAGGCCGTATTACTCTTGATAATAGCATGCCGTAAAGAATTTGGCTATACAGAAACCTCCAAAGCCAGTTCCCCAAAAAATGCTGCATTCCTATTGAACGCATCTCAAATCCCTAAGCCTCCTTTGTTTGGGATCAGTAAACAGTGCCCAATTTACCAGATGAATACCTTTATCTGCATCAAAAAACCTTGCAAACTGAAATTCCTCATTTCCTTTTCACTTTTATTTGCAACCTACATCTTGGGGGCCCATAAATGAGAATGTAGCTATTACTCTTGAATCCACATTCTCCAGCTATAGATGATATTTTCACCCATGATGTTAGAGAATTATCTTCTGCTTAAAAAACCTGCATGTCTGTAGTAAATTTATATCTTTTGTTTGCAGGAAGATGCTGCAGAGATCTGGGAAGGATCACTCAATTCTTTTGGTCCTTCCGGCAGGCATATATCATTACAGGTTCATTGTGGATGGTGAGTGGAGATATATTCCAGATCTGCCATTTGAAGCTAATGAAGTGACTGGTGTTTGTAATCTTCTTGATGTTTGTGTAAGTATCTCCCTATGCACATCGGCTTGCATCTGAATCATCTGAACTAATTTTCTATGTAATGCTTAGTTTTAAACTGTCAAAATCATGTATGCATGTCTTCTGTGGATGGCTTCTTGTGTGTACCAATTTATATAGAGATAGATACAAGCAGTTATTCCTGCAATGGCTGAATGCTAATGTCACATGGTCATTATGTGTTTTCAAATATAACAAAGTATCGTGACTGAATTCCAATATGACTCATAGTTGCTCTATATTTGCAAAGGGAGGGAGGGTAGAGCAGAGCAGCTGTTAGTTTACCAAGTATAGGTTAGGTTCAGGCTATTGGACAATCTTCCTCAGATAGGTAAGACTATCACTGGTCCAGCTTTTGCACCAGTTTCTTATCAATTCTAATTTCCTCCCATGTAAGCATTCCCATATAGATGAACAAATAATTGTTCATTAGTCGGTGAAGTTTTTCATTTAAGCGTAAGAGAATCACTAACTGATCACAAGACAATTGATAAATAAGTTCCGGACCAGTATCTTCTTGATTTTAACTAGAATTAGTTTGTTTCTCTGTAATATAATTCTTGAAAACTATTTTACACTTTCAAATAACTTACACTCCAAACAAGTGTTTCTGTTATTCTGGATTGTTTTATTGAACTTTTTAAATGTTGTAAAAAGAAGAAATTCCTACACATGTATAAATAAAATATAAAGCTGCAATAATTAATGTCATAAATTACTGAATTTTCTAATAGCAATTTTTACTTTCTGTTCCTAAAAAAAAAAAAAAAAAAAAAAAAAAAAAAAAAAAAAAAAAAAAAAAAAAAAAAAAAAAAGAAAAGAACTAGTATTAGCATGAAACAGCTCAGTTCTCTATGTTCATTGCAGTATTTGACTCAGTATGTCCACCAGTGCTCGTATAGATTGAGATTTTATGGAAGAAGATTAGAGAAGCTTTAAAATTATTTTATAATAAGAAGTGGCCATTGGGTTTAATTTGGAAAAGCAAAATACAGAAGAACCTGCATACTATATCAGCTTCCAAAATGGTAATAACAATTCAAGAATTCGCTGAATATTACAATAAATAGTATCCTGAAGTATCCAATGTTCTTTATATAATCTAGACTTTTAGTTTGCCAATGTTGACAAGCATCATAATAGACAATGTGGAAGAGTGGTTCTTAAATGCCTACCAGTTTTTTGAAAATGCCAGCAAGGCATAAGTAATTTTTCACCAGAAAGCTCCAGTTGATGTAAAATGAGTGGCATAGAAAAGATTTTATTCTTTCCAGTTTTTCATAGAAGGAAATGGAGCCTTAACTAAGTGACTTTAATCATCATCATCATCATCGTCCTCGTCGTCATCGTCATTATTATTATTATCATTTACTGACTACTTTTAGACTGTTTCCCTGTGATATTTGGGGTTAACACATATCTTCAGTTATATTATTGGCAATGATGTGGTTGCCTATAGTTGATTTCATCTTCTATCTGGTTTATGTATGTCCTAATTCTGCCTCGGGCTTGAACCTTATACTTGTCTTCTTTAATCGATAAATTTCTGATTATTTAGCATTTCAGCCTCTGATCAGAAATTTATGGTTAGAAAAATAGATAACTCAACAGAAATAGTCCTTTGTCTATTTTATTGTAAAGCAGACCATCTTTGCGGTGAAATGTATTGAAAATTTAATTGCCACTCTCTGGTTCTATATCTTTGTTTATTTTAAAAATTGTAGAAATATGTTTAGATGTGAACAATGTTCAGGAAGGCTATTAGTAGATTTAATGAGTAAACTGACTGTTACATGGTTGGCCTGTTTATGCTTTAATCCACATGAATTGGTATTATAGGAAGTTATTGTGCAACTCAGAGGCGGGGTTACTGTTGTAGAAACTATGCAGTATGCTTCCTTCCTTTGCCCTTCCTTTTAATATTTAGGGAGATATATGACTAGCTTTTAAATTTGTCCAGTTGTTTGATATTGATGTAAACAAATATGGACCTATCGGTCCTATCCAAAGCCAGAGGCATATTATTTGAGCAACATGGCCCTTTCTCCAGTGGAAATTTCCTGTTCTTAAACCTATCCATTTACCAGCATTTTGTTTCTTGAAAATGTAATTTTAAGGAGGGCATAACGATTTTAGTCAAAGCCGAGTTTACGAGGCGTGTTAAAGAAGCGTGCTGCATTTTGCACCTAAGATGGTTATATACTTTATAATTCATCTGCTTTTTTATTGTCAACTTCATGAACTGAAGATAGCAGTAACAAAACATGTTTTCTTTCAGTTACCAATTATACTTGGTGTGCTTATTATCTTTGATTTCGTCTTGCTTTGTTTAGAATTATGTTCCAGAAAATTTCGAGAGTATAGCGGAGTTCGAAGCTCCACAATCTCCTGAGTTGAGTTACGGTCAGGTAATTCCATCAGAGGAAGAGTTTGCGAAGGAGCCTGCTACAGCTCCACCACAGATGGTGGACCAATCTTTGGTCAAGTCAGATGATGAGGCATCTTGTTCAAAGCCGAAACATGTTGTGCTGAACCACGTTTTTATAGACCAAGACTATAAATCACAGCCTGTAATTACCCTTGGATTAACCCATAGATTTCAGTCTAAATACGTTACTGTTCTTCTTTATAAGCCCAATTCAAAAGGATAGCACTCAATATTCCATGATTGGCTGGCTAAAGGTACGAAAATGACTTTGCTGATCTGTGAAGGGATTTTATATTTATAAAATTGCTCAGTTTCATTTTATCACATACTTAATCCTCTTTTTTGGGGTAAGTTGTAAAACTGTCTAGAAATCTCCATTAAACTTAATATATGCTTCGCAATATTTCCTCGGAAGTTGGTGAAAAAATGTCGAGCATTTTCAGATTACTAACCATGGAAAGAACATACTTCTTAGAATTCTCTTTGTGAAAATATGTGTGAAAATTTGTCCACTCAAGGATTTATGGAAAAAAGTCAAATGGGAGAAGGTCTAATGAAAGCTAACCATGTTTAAATATCTTTTAATTGCCTAACCAATCTCATCAACTTTGACCAAAATATTTTCGTCTATATTAACCCACTCTCCTTCGACCCTCTATACTTATTAATCTATAACGAACCAACTGTCCAATCCATTATGGTGCCGTCACATTCTTAATTATAATCAACGTGACCACTCCATTATTTGTTTTAGGTACCTTCTTCACTGCTGTAATGAATGCTCGCTTGGCCCCACGGTTTTGCGAATTGATGGATCTTGCTTTGATCCATCCCAATCTTGCAGCCTTCATAATTGTTAATTCAAGGCAAGTGGCAAGCGTTTTTTATATTCATTTTTCGTGTGACCCACAGGGAAGATCACTCCTGAAATGATTAAATGTGCTTAAGTTCAATGTGCTTGAGCCCACTTGAAATACTTAACTGATTGTTAGAAACTATTATTATTTATTTGAAGTTAGGTCAATTCAAACCCCACAATAATTGTTGATATTTTTATGACATTTTACCGCTTTTATAAATAAAATAATAATAAAAGTAATCATATAATGAACGCAAGCTATAATTGACTATCTTCAACGTAAGCAAATCATCACGGCCTCTGCCCGTTACGCGCTATATTGCCCAGCCCATCTGCCCTTAACGGATGGACAATCTACAGTTATAATGGGCGTAAGGCTCGGATCATCTTCTTTGAAACCGATCTACTTTTTTTGACAAGTTTTAACACTTTCAACCGTAAAAAAATCAGTTCAATCTACTCCAAATATATCACCAGTAAAGATAAGAAAAAAAACAACCCCAAATCGATTCTGAAACACCATCTGAAAACTTACCAATTTTAAATCAAATCATATAAATACATCCATCAACACAACAAATAACATAATAAATCACACAAATAATACCCCATGAGTTTCAAGAGCAAACCGACAGTGCATACTCCTCAAAACAATGGTTCGTTCTCTTCAAGCCAATTGGTTGTGTTAGTGGCTTTTCGTGACGGCAGTTAGGGAGAGGAGAGGGTTTTGGGGATCGAGTGAGTTTTGAAAGTGTTTGAATGACAGGGAATTGCTCGAGTTTGTAGGTTTGTATATATAGGGATATTTTTGTCAAAGATGGTGAGATTGGTTAGACAAATCAAAGAAAATATGAGATATGGTTCGTTTTCATAAGGCCTCCTATCACCACCCAAAATCCCTTATATGGAGACTTTGATGTGACTAAATTGTATGATTTTTTTCTCCTTTTTCTCTTTTTTTCCCGTGAGTTTTGGAATAGGAAATATATGTATTTTTTAAAATAACTTTATACCTTACACTTTCCTTATATACTAATATATATAATAAAGGAGAAATTTACTCTAAACCCCCAGATAAATTTCACAAAAACACTTTACCCTAGATTTTTGTTAAACTAACACTTATCTCGTAACAATTAACAATGTTTTCTCCAAAACTAACACTTACCCCCCAAAAATCTGAGGGATAAGTATTAGTTTTTTATTAATTTTTGCGTTAAGTATTTTTTTGAAATTTATCTAGGAAGTTATTATTATGTCCCCAATAATAAAGTATAGGTAAAAGTTTGATGGACTTGTCATGCCAACTCTTTTACCATAAAGTCTATAAGGCTTAATCAATCAAAATGTAACTCAAGCCCATGAGGTATACTAAAACCCATCAAAGTTTATCAGAACCCAAAGAAATTGGATTTAAGGCCAGGCCCTAACCCACCAAAAAATCTCATACTAAAATATGCCATTATACAGGCCAATATATATTTACATAAATACTCGTTCACACAGTAACGCATAATAACATATGAATACAATTTATAAAACATTTAAAAAATTAATATTCTAATTTTTGCGGTTCTACACCCTCTTCCATTTGGCTATTTTGGATAAATCCCCTTTTTTTCTTGATATAGTGTCTATTCATCTAAAATATTTGGTTTAGTCATGTTGAACTAGATAATGTATAATAGTGATTTTAATGTTATTATCACAATAAATCTTCAGACTCTTATAGGCTCTAAATCTATAAAACTTCGCATATTCCTTGAGCCATTATTTGAAATCTAGCTTCAAAACTAGATTTTGTTGCAATCGTTTGTTTCTTACTGCTCAATGTAACAAAATTTACCTCATATAAATAGTGGTGGAACTACGATTGAATTTTTTGGGGACCAAAATGGTGAAAAAAAACTTTTTTTAAATTAAATATAAGAAATATAAATAAATAAGACTTGTTATAAATTAAATCTAAGAAATATATAAATAAATAAAATTAAGGATATGTAAAAGAAGTTGACGAGACCCAATCATTTAAAAATCATTGAACTTGCTTGTTCAACTTATCCAGAAGGTTATTTTTTGCTTTTATAAGTTGAGTTTCACTTTAAGCAATCAAAAAAATATATATATTGGACATAGTAAAAGTGAAAATAACTCATTAGCTAAGTTATTTTCTCTAAATTTTGTTTTTCATTTCTTTTGCGTTCCATGATTCTATCTCTGATGTAACGTGTTCCTCATCAATCTTACTCTCCATTTTTCTTAAATCTACCAATTCTCTCTCAAATTGGTAAAATTAATAATTAAAAAGAAAATAACATTATTAATCTTAATAATATGTAAAAAATGAAAAATATAATAATTGAAGTAAAAGTGTATCAACTTAATCCTACATTAAAAAAAAAAAAAAAGTCTGATTCTGATGTTAGCTTCCCATATGAGATAGCAAAAAGTAGAAAATTATTAACTTACCCAGACGAAAGCAAGGGAAAGAGAATTTGATAGATAAAAAATAGTTCGTGACATTTCTTTATATAGGGTATTAATTACTCTAGCAAAAGAAATCATTATTTAAGCAGAAAATATCACTTACCTATTTAATAAAGTTTAAAACAATAATTAATTAATTAAGTATAATAAGAACAATTTTTTTTTGGATCCACTAATTTTAAATATCAATTATATCCCAACATGAATATAGTTACATTAAAAATGTGAGGAAGTTTAAATAGGAAAAGTAAATAGTTTATAACCTATTACATAAAATAGTGTGTAAGGGAATTTAATTATTTTTTTTAGGCGAAGTGGGCTCGGGGCCCCTCGAGTCAACACATAGTTCTACCTCTCCCTATGAAGGTGCAATATCCTGAAGTTAATCTTCAATTCACAAAGAGACACAATCTAGTTCTCGTTGATATAAGCTTTTATTTGGAGATGACGATCCTTAGAAAATAAAGTTCCTTTTCTAGGATTAGCCTTTAAGTATATAAAGATCCTTTGAATTACTTCCTTGTGACATTTAAAAGTTGAGTGCATAAATTGGTTTACCATAGTAACTGCATAAGCTATTTTCGAATTTTTATGGGACAGTAAATCAATTTTTCAACCAAACTTTGGTATCTTCGATACCTTCCTTTTTCAAAAGGATTTCTTTATATAATGGTTGTAGATGTTAAGTTTGTCATTTTACCTAAAAGCTTAAGCTTGTAGATATAGGTTTGACTTTTAGTATTTAAGCCTTTAACCTAAGCCTTACAAGATTTTGTAATGTGGACCTAATTGACCCTTACATGCCTCAATGGTTCTAACAAATGGACCATACACAAACACCAACTAATTAATATTTTTTTCAATAACACGGAGGGCATTTGAATCTAGACTCTCAATCAATATGAGTCTAATATCATACTAAGTTTATCACTTTTCCTAAGGAGAAATTACAATAACCCCCAAATTAAATTTGAACAGAACACTTACTAAACTAACATTTACCCCCTAAATACCCCTAAAAAACTAACACTTACCTCCAAATATTTGGAAGGGTAAGTGTTAGTTTTGGGAAAACAGTGGTAATTTTTTAGGGAATAAGTGTTAGTTTAGTAAAAGTGTGGGGTTAAGTGTTTTCTTGAAATCTAATTGGGGGTTCAGAGTAAATTCCCCATTTTCCTAAAAGCTTAAACTTTTAAGTGTTGGCTTAATTTTAGTATTTAAGCCCTTAATAGTAGTCAATAAGTGTGTCTACTACTTTGCACCCCATTATCCTAATTTCTTTTATTAAGTCCAAGATGTTATTTCATTGAGACACAATAATACTACTGTTGGATCTAGTTACTTTGATTCCAAGAAAGTATCTTAATTAAATTTCCCAAGTCTTTAAAATCAATTTCTTTTCTAGGCATTCTTCGAACCTTTGATATCTTTCATGTCATTCACCTATGACAATGATATCATCTACATAAACAATAAGCACAACAATTTTCATAAGTGATAAGTGTTAAAGAATATATTATGAGCCCTTTGACTTTGAATGTAATTGCTAGCACATAAATATTGAATAAGAATCTTCGTTCAACAAAGAAACCTATAGTGTTGGTATTCTAATAAATTAGGAATCATAGTTTGAATAGGAATCCTCAACCAATAAGGAAACCAACTTAGATTAAGAGTCCTATCTTGAGTAGGACTCATGATAGAATTATGTTATACTTCTTAGAACTCAATAGTAAATTAGTAATTTAGAAATTTGGGTGAGACTCAAATTAGAAAAATAATTTAACATTTTCTAGTATAGATTTTATGGAACTAAGAAATCAAGTATAATCCTAGTTATACAAGAGATCAAATTGGCATCTAAGTTATACTAGGAGAATACGATTCTCTCATATGACATGCATGTGTGACGCTTAAACTAATGGGATTTGGGTTGCACGCCGCCAAACCTAATTCCATTATGTTATGGCATAAGGCAATGAGAATGGCAGTCAAAGAGATTTTTTGTATCTAGCATCTCCTAATTTGGTTAGTTTTCTATTTAGTTATTAGTTGATCCTTAAGCAATTAATTATATAAAAGAGTTTTAGGAGAATTATTAATGCTTTCCTAATTTTATTTTGACATGTAGGTGCTTGGAGCATAAGTCAAGGTTTATTAGTCCTATATGTGTTAGGTTTCTAGATGGATTTTTGATAAGTGATAGCAATAATTTAATCAGTTTAAATAAAAGTTTACCTTTCATTTTCTAGTTTGTAGCAGAGGAACTAGAAGGCCTTCCCAGGTATGACGAACTTTCACAAAGGGACAAACGGGTGGGCGTTTATAAGTGTAGAACTCTTATACAATCAAGAGGGACAAAGAGGATTGGAAAATGGACGACAATAGATCAAAATAGAAGAGATGCAGCATTTGAGAGGAAGTCATTCTTTGTTCTTCTTTTTCTTTACCACGAGAGTGCTTAATCTCTTGCGTGAATAATTCAGATTAGACTAGGGTTTTGTATTTTAATATATATAGGCAATTGGCATAATTGGACTTTCCTATGGCCCTTGTATTTTTAATCATATGTTAAACTGAATGCTTCGTAATTTTGATTAAATCAAATTACATATCACTTCCTAGAATATGGGCTTGAGACTCTCTCACAGAAGAGTGACGGCTAGGTTTAATTAAATAAAATCCTAACCCTAAAAGCTTGCGTCAAACTTTGTATGAGTGCAGCTCATGAACAGGCCTAAAGCATAGCCCATATCCATGTTATGCGAGTCCAACTCATAACCAAACCTAATCCAATATAAAACCCATATTACTGATCACCGACTCTTATTGATTGATTTAACTCTAAGACAATATCAAATATGTCCTTATTAAACCATATCATTTCCTCTTAGTCCATATAGATGTCCAAACAAAATAGATAACCTATGGGACCTAATGGATATATTTAATTATAACCTCCTATAGATCCAGCCCAATACTATTTTATCTCATAAATGTAATGGGCTTTATCCATTAACTCTAACTCATTCCACCATGGGCCTAGAATTGTACTCTTGAATTAGATATTCTAATTACTAAAAACTTTAATAATTTGATCCATCGAGCAATAGAATTACATAGATACCCTCATAGGACATCGATAATTGAAGCTGGGTTAAATTAACTATTTTCCTTCTGTTACATCTTTACCCTCAATACCAATTTTACATCTAATGAATAAATTAGCTTAATGAATTTACTTCACTAAACTCTCGACCAAGATTTATCATTTAAGACCTTGTTATACAGATAGTGTCCATTTAAACTTATGGAGTTATGAATTCCATATTTATTGAATAATATTTTCTATCTTATAGATCTAACAATCCCAAGTAGCCAAGGAATTGACCTTTATAATAAATATCTCAATTTTTATTCTAATCAAAGATTGCAGACTACAAACAGAGATACACTATCCACTCAAGATTAAAGTAGGTATGCCTAAGTTGCTCTAATGTGAAGTTTAGGTTTACAGTAATAATTATTACACTGAAACATAGACTTCGTGTGGCCCTTGTTCAATATATTCATGATACACAAGCATCTTTACCCTAAAGTCTCCACTTTAATGATTTGAGACTTGTCATCTTCATAGAGGTAAATGATACAACAACCTTATCTAAACAGAGAGCATAACTCTGTTTATAGGTTGTGAGCTATATTTAAGCAATGATAGAGAGTTAGACCTCTCATATATCTTCTTACGCTCTTGGGACCTCTTTGCCGTCAAGTTATGTTTTGTTTTACTTAGGTCCTCAACAGTTCCCCTTTCTTGGAGAAGCACCTTGTCCTCAAGGTGAAAATCAATAAACCTCACCTTGATCTCATCATAGTCCTCACAAGTGGCTTCCTCTCGTGGTGTCTGGTTCCACCAAATTAGTACACACCACACTTTCCTTCGGGCATCTCCTCGACTTACAATTTGGAATTGTAAAGCCTCTCAAGGTTGTAACAGCATTTGCCCCTCCTCATCAAATTGGGCAACTCATCAATGATCTTCCTCTTGTCACCCACCCTTTTCTTCAGTAATGACACATGGAATACAAGATGTAGCTTGGAAGTAGCAGGAAGTCTCAACTTGTAGGCTACGGTTCCTACCTTCTGTATAATCTCAAACGAACCACACTATTTTCTGGCTAGTTTGTAGGAAGTAGTTTTGCTGATTGTTCGTTGTCTTCCTGGTATAACTCAGAGATAAACATAATCTCCAATTGAAAATTCCACCTCGCACCTTGACTGGTCAGCATTCTTCTTCATTCTCTCTTGGGCATGTCTCAATTCAACCTTTAGCTTGACTATGGCCTCAACACGAGCACATAACTCAGCATCCGCTTGTTGTACTCCACTAGTGCCAGTTATATAACTTGGTAATCCAGGTGGTTCTCGCTCATACATTGCCTGATATGGACTCATCTTGATAAAAGCATGGTATGATGTGTTATACCATAGTTCAGCCCATGATAAATACTCAGACCACTCTCGCTGACGATCAGAACAGAAACAATGCAAGTATTGCTCCAGCGTCCGATTAGTGACCTCAGTTTCGTCATCTGTCTGTGGATGGAACGTTGATGAAGCTATCAAGTTACTGCCTTATTGTGTGAATAACTCCTTCCAAAAGGCACTCATGAAAATAGCATCCCTATCCGATAACATAGTCCTCAGAATGCCATGTAGTTTCACCACTTATTGTATGAACTCTCTAGCAACATCCTTGGCAGTGAATGGATGTTGAAGTGGTATGAAGTAAGCTGCTTTGCTCAGCCTGTCAACAACATTCAAAACAACGGTAAAACCATTGCTATGAGGCATACCTCCAATGAAGTCCAGGGTGACATTCTCCGTAAACCTTGTCCAGCCTAGTACTCTTCTCTCCCGAGCATAAGAACTCTTTAACCAGCGCCACCACTCATTCCTCTAGATCCATGTCGTGCCTAGAGAAATAATGTTCTATCCTATAAATCCACTTACTGGGATATCCTTTCTCAAATGTCAGAAACTCCATCTTAGGCTTGGCAAGTTGCCTATGCCACCTCTTATAACTAGAAACTTCATCATTGTTCTAGCTTAGGAACCTTGATCAATGATCCTTTAGTAGAGATAATAGATAACAATGATTGAATATGAAAAATAACTTTTATTTATTTATAACTTGTTTATAATTACAGAATTATTTCTTACTCTAAGGGCACATCTCTAACGATATAGACTAAAGATGTGGTAACCCGATTTCTGAAAATAGTGATTTAAGGGTGTAATTGAAAGATTTCAAAATTAGAAATAGTAAAAGTGTCTATTTTTTGTATATAAGGGATGACACGAACGTTATGACATCGCGTATGTGAGTATTCGGAGGTATTCAAGAGTTTCTGAAAATTGGACTAAAAAAATTTATGCGGGCTCAATGATTTTTCATCTTTAATGCCAAATGTTCGTATTTTGAGGGTAACGAGAATGGAAAATAGATAAGAATGGGGGTTGGCATTGAGATGTCAAGACTTTGGTGTCATGATTCACGACCATTGAAGTTTAAAATTTTATAATTGGACCCCCAGAACCAAAAAATCTATATAAACACAAAGTGGCCCAGAACATTTAGAACTCTACGAAACATCCATGTTCGTCGAAAAATAGTGTTCACTGTCATCACCGATGACGCTTCGTATTCCTAATGAGTTAGGTTATGAGATAGTTGGGGATGAAAAGCTCTCGGTATGCTAGTCACAGCAGTGGTCTCCGTTCTTTGGTCCAGGCCTGGATTCGTTAAAACGATGCTGGGAAGATTCGGCTACCTCAATGTCGATCTCCCTCCTCCACCATCGATAACAACTGTCACTAGTCTGGATCTTTTCCTCTCTGCCTGAGGATCCCAGAACTGGTCTCCGATGGATTGTTCGATGTCTGGATCACCAGAAAAATGAAAGAAATCGTTTGGCTTCCCCCTCTCCGATCTGTCGTCTCGCCTCACCATCGGTGCTATTGCACTCAGCTTACCGAGACGATTCCGGAGGTGGTACCTAATCATCATTTTTTATTGTCGATCATTTTTTTGGTGGAAGGATACCATTCACGGCTTTCACTGAATAATTACTTGTAGCCCCCTGTAACTTCAAGCTTTGACGTTTCGCCCTTTAGGACACCCCGGTAGCTTTAGATCTTGGCAGTTTACCCCTTACCATATAATTTGTCATCGGGACCCCCTAGAGTTTATAGGTTCAAAATCCTACCCCCGTTTGATAATTTTAGTATAGTTTATAAGTTTACAGTATCACCCCTGAGATGTAAAATATCATTTTAATCCTCGGTTTCGGTTTTGCATGATTTTGGCCCTGGACTTCAAAGACTCATCTAAGACCCCTAGGGTGCATGGATTTATAATACAGATGAAGAAAAGAGTGAGAAGGAGGTCCAAGAGCTATGGTTCAGATAATGAGGTAAGGGTTTTGACAATACTTTTTTATTCCGTTTTTACGTGCATGAGATTTAAATAAATGTTATAGCTTAGGGAATAGAAAGTGTATAATTGACGAATAGGACATTAGATGGATCAATGGATTGGGGCGTTAGGAGTGTGTGTATGATTTTTACTGTAATAAGTGATTAATTGGGGAATCGGGCGAACGTATATGATGGTGCCACTGGAATGTGAATACAAAGTAGTTTACAGATTGTGGAAGCCACGTATGATGATATGTGATGGTATGATTAGAATACGAGTGTACCTAAATGGTAGTACGACATAGAGTGGAGGATACGCGGGTGATGCGTGTATAACCGTGAGTTATAGAATGGGTGAGGTTGAGTGTGAAATGATTGGATAGTCGAAACGTGAGGCTGAGTGGACTATGGGATGCGTGAGATACACGAGAATACATATGTGATGAGACGGATGAAATACGGTACATGGATGTACGTGCAGATGAGATGGATAGGATCTACGCATTACGGTGCTCGTGTGTTACGGGATAGTTGAAACACGAAAGGTGTTTGAGAACGCGCCCGTGAGTAATGGGACATACGAGATACGGACTATACGTAGGTGCACGTATGTGATGAGAGATGAGACACGAGTGAGCAGTACGTAAGTGATGCCATACAGGCTAATGGTTACGAGAGGACTCACTTGTAAGGTGCGGACTGACCTGCTGATATGCGGTAGTCCAGTGATGTACGGACTAATTGGTTGACATGCGGTAATCCAGTGATACAGGACTGATAGTTGAGCCCGCTGTGATATGGGATAGATCGGTTGTATTAGTAAGAGTTTGTTGTAGTTAGCCCTTAGGTAGTATTTTGTTGATCAGGGACCTAAGGGGATTCACTGTGACTAATATGTATAATTTCAGGCCCTAGCTATGCCCGTATTGTGTTTGTTAGGGACCTAAGAGGATTCACTGATGACAGACATGTACAGTGTCAGGCCTTAGCTGTGCCCGTATTGTGTTGGTTAAGGACATAAGGGGATTCACTATGACTGATATGTACAATGTCAGGCCTTAGTTGTACCCGTATTGTATTGGTCAGGGACTTAAAAAGATTTATTGGTGACAGGCATGTATAGTGTCAGGCCTTAGATGTGTCCGTATATGTGATATGAGACATCAGGTATTTAGATGAGTCTGTTTGAGAAACAGGGGCTAAGAGTTATTTAGGTTAATGAATGGGATACGTGTATGTCTCGCATGTAGGGTAACGGTTGTGGTTGAGATAGGGAGATTTTTGGTAATGAAGTTTGATAAACACTTAAAAGTGTACATTTATTATGAGATTAAATATCATTTTTACACTTTAAGTGTTATTAATTTAAG
Source organism: Bursera palmeri (assembly GCA_026225775.1). NCBI lineage: Eukaryota > Viridiplantae > Streptophyta > Magnoliopsida > Sapindales > Burseraceae > Bursera > Bursera palmeri. Next base: position 36 of record JANKKB010029483.1, on the reverse strand, counting down.
TATTTACTTTGATTTGTGTTTAAAATAATTATTGTT
>JANKKB010029482.1:0-24265 GCA_026225775.1 Bursera palmeri | reverse complement strand
ATATATATATATATATATATATATATATATATATATATATATATATTGAGCTTATATTTAAAAGAGAAATATCAAACTGTCCATCATTTAATTTCTTATTCAGTCCACCACATCTACGTTCCCATCATCTCCTACATACTGCAAGTCAAAATGCTAATATTAATGCATTTAATTTCTCATTCAGTCCACCAGAACTACATTCTCATCACCCGCGTGCTGCTAAGTCAAAATGCTAATATCAATTTCAAATTATAGAGAAAAAGTTTATTAAGTAACAAAAACAGAGATAAATGGCAAGTGCACAAATTATATTTAATTTTAAAACTACGCATTATCTAAGAAATACATGGATCAAGAAAAGAAAGTACAAATGTGAAGCAAATGGTATTATATGAGTTTGAAGTCGAGACTCAGAAATGCTACAAATCTTCATCAAGAGCATGAGCAGAGTGTTAGATACGGTAAAATATTTGTGCTTGTTTTTATTTCGAATGATAGTTGATGAGCAACAATTTGCTTTGCTAGATCAAGTTGCCGAATAATTTATTTATCTTTCTTTTTTTTCAAACTATGTCTTATATATATGGAGCTAGTTATAGGATTTATTCTTTTAGCGATTCAAAATTTTCAACTTAAAAATTTACTTTGAAACAAATATGTATTTAGTGTTAGAATTTTTGTTGTATCTCAAAGGATATATCCCATATTATTTAGAAACAAACATTTTCTTTTGTATAAAACTTCATCTAGCTAGTGGACTAGTAAAGAGGAAATAATAAGATTATTTTTTGTTATTCATAAATTACATTTAGAAACTAACCGCATGATAAGTGTATGAAATATTGCCATTTTATTTAAATTTATTTGACTCTGTGAATTGTTACATAAAATTATACAGGATGAAGAAGTTGTACATAAGCTAGCTAGTCTTTGGCTTTTGATGCAAAGCTGTAGGAGACATAAGCCCCAAGTGCCACGATCACAAGAACTGCCACACCCATGTTAACCATCAGTTGCCTCTCTTCAGTATTAATACTTTTCTCCGTGGCAAGTGTCTTCATCGCCTTCTTAGTAGCCGCAGTTATAGTACTCTTCATTTCCTTTGCTTTTGCAGACGCAGAAGAATACTCCTCACGCTTCTCTTTACCAGCTGCAGAAATATCTGTCTTTTCCTTCTCTTTGTCCGAAGTCTTTGAAACAACGGTTTCGGCCGCGGTATATTCTTTTCCTCTGCTGCTGCTTTCCTTTTCCTTTATCAGAGACTTTTCAGCAACATCTCCAGCCTTTTTTAATTCTGCAGGCTTTGCATTCACTTCATTTCTCTCTTTGTTTACCAGTTGCTCAATATTTTCATCCTTAGGCGCTTCGCTTTTTCTCTCCGTTTGCTTTGTGGTGTTGACAGTTGAGGCAACTTGTGGCGGAGTTTCATCTTTACCCTTTTGAGGCTTGACCTCTTTCTCAGGTTTTTGAGCACTCAATGCTTCAACGCTCTTACGATCTTCTTGCTTTTGTCCATGAACATCACTTGAAGTAGCTTTAGAAGAATTAGTAGCACTAGTAGTTGCAGTTGCTTTTGGATAAGCAGCTTCTTGCTCAATCTCTGAATGCTTTGGCTGATCACCAACAGCTGCAGCTCTAGGTTGAAGTAGAGCCTCTTGAGCAGTCGTCTTGGATTCCTCTTTACGAGCAATTTGCTTTTTGACAGTCGTCTTTGGCAATGTAATGGTAACAACTCCATCCTGCCAACTTGCATGGATCTCATCTATGTTGCAATTTTCCGGAATGGGAAAAGCTTCGTTGACTCGGCTCCATTTCTTATCTGTAAGTTGTCGCTCTCCTTGAAGTCTGATTAGGCGGGAGGAGCGCACGCACGAAATACGTACTTGCTCCTTCGTGAAATCTGAAAAAATTAAGCAATATTTAATATATGATCGTCATATGAGTTGAGAATGAAGTACTATTCATATCAAACCCTTGCTAGATTCTTCCCATTTGTTAGCTTCATGCTTTTTGATATCAGATCATTAGTCTCAATTAGGTGGCTATTTTTCGATACCTGTTACAACTAACAACTATCCATAGCTTTAAGATAGCCTGAAGTTATTGTAAAGTTATTATATTATATTACTCAACATTTAACTAATTAAGTGCAACTATTTAATTTGATCGTATGAATTTTCACCAATCCCATACCGTACAAGTTTCTGTTCCTATTTCTTAGCCTTAGGGGAAGTGTATGGACATCTGGGCGCGCCGAAAGTTTTAGGTAATGGGCATGCATGCATGCAGTGACTTATATATAAAGGCTAAGATAAATAACAAAGCATGAAGATGAATAGTTTTCAAGATTGGCCGCAAGCATGCATTTGCTGCTATTCATTGAATGGTTCTCACTCTCTATCTGCATCAGAGCATTTATTCTACAAAGATGGATGACATGATAAAAATACCAGGAAGATGAACAATCAGGAAGTTATTTTCTTCTTGCTCTCTCCATTCGGCCATGGGCTGAAATTCCTCATAATTAAGCCTATCAGTAGCCGCACCAGCTCGTGTTGTCTTGGCCATCTCTATTATTATTTCTCGTTGGCTCTCTTTTCTCACCGTATTAGGAAATTGCAATATGTGCTGATAAAAATCTTATGTGTAGTTTTATAGCGAATGTTGTGCTGATACCATTGAGAATTAATTGTCTTAGCCTCCAGGTTCAGTTTGCTTGCCGCTTGCTTAACGATGACACAATCCTTCGTTAGTTGGGCCTGAATTAAGAAATGCCTTGGTTATTTGTGAAGTTATATAACTAGCTTGTTCTACAAATAAAGTGGAAATTCGTTGTTTGCCCTGCACTGTAATCTTTGAAATGCATGGATCACAAAGCCCACTGGCAAGTGAATACTACGTATATGATTTATGTATTTCCTGGGCTTAGCCAGGAAGGCTACCAAGTATCAACGCCTATGGGCTATGACAATTTTTTTTTTTTTTCCTTTATTCTCTATAATAGGTCAAATAAAAAATCAGAAATCAAGTTAAAAGAGGTAGAGATTAAGAGATACGATTCGGTATCTGAATCGGCTGAAGGAGAGTGAAGAGGCGGCTACTCTCCCAGCCCAGCAACAGCTTTCGCTTGATGTTATTCATGGAAAAACTTTTTTTAAGAAACTAATACAGATAATACAATTAGAATTTTCAGTTGTACCGAAAGATCAGAATAGATTAGCATTCATCCAAGCCTTATTTCTAAGAAAAACAATGTGAACAACAAATTATTTTCAAAATAACTATTTTCTTAACCAATTAATGCGAAATCTAAAAATGAGATGTAGACATTAATTTGTTTAATCATTCTTGGCTTTTTTGCCATGAAAATTAATACAAAATCTAAAAATGAGATGTAAACATTAATTTGTTTAACCATTCTTATCCTTTTCTCCACGAAAAAAATTATGAGACCGAATAATCAGGCCATATGGCTATGACAATTTGCAAAAAGAAATTTAGAGAGAGATTTTAAAAAATAACATGTCTATCATTTTTTACTATTTTCCTAATCAACTTCAAGTGTCTTGACCAAACTACCTTTATATCTTTTATATTATCTCATTTGAACTTCGTTCTCTTTGATGCTCTTACTCTGACATTCTTTAAAGTTAGCATAGGTTATGAATAAATTTAAGAAAAATAGTTTGAAAATAGTTTAAATTTATACAGGATGGGTTATTTTGGTAGGATTCGTAAAAGAAAAAAGAATGAGGATTAGAATGACTTGCTCAAAAATCAAGTTTCAAAATTCACTTTATAGCATTAGAACTGTTAGCCTGTTGAGACAAATAAAAAAAAATTAAGAGATTTCTTTTAAAAAAAAAAAAACCTAAAATTTGATTATTTCTACACATTTATTTCTGGTAATAGTAATGGATATGCTATATCATATCCTAAGTTGTGCTTTTACTATATATAGATTGATTATGTGTAGTCCTCTTCTTTTCTTTGCTAAGATTAGCTAATAGATTCCCCTTATATACATCTCCCTTTACAAGCCTCATTTCCATCGCTTTCAGTGATTTTCCATTAGAAATTAGATTATAGAATATGAAGATTTCAAGAACTTTGGTTCTTTTCCTGGGAATCCTATTTTTGTGTTGCTATGCTTCCCTTGTAGTTGCGCATGCAGGAAAACAAAATGAACACAAGATGTCAAAAAGTCAGGTTTCTAGAAAACAAATTGCACACAATGACTCAAATTATATTATATACAAAGATCCAAAGAAGTCTGTCAATGCTAGGGTTAAAGACCTGTTAAAGAGAATGAACCTTGCTGAGAAGATTGGTCAGATGGTTCAGATTGAAAGAGTCAATGCTACTTACAATGTCATGAAGGACTACTTCATTGGTACATACATTAACCTTAAGCTTCTCCAGTTGCTTATTAATTTCATTTCCATTCATGCATTACAGGGATTAATAAAATGATGAATGTTGGTCAATGCAGGGAGTGTTTTGAGCGGCGGAGGAAGTGGTCCTGGTCCAAATGCTACTGCACAACAATGGGTAGATATGGTTAATCAGATGCAGAAAGGAGCACTTGCAACACGCCTTGGCATCCCAATGATATATGGCATTGATGCTGTTCATGGCCACAACAACGTTTACAAAGCCACCATTTTCCCCCACAATGTTGGCCTTGGTGTCACCAGGCAAGCATCTGATACAAACTTACATCTGTCAATAAATAAGGACTGAAAGTTTTGATATGTCCATTAAAGTTACAGATTCTCTTTATTAGGGATCCTAAACTTGTAAAGAGGATTGGTGCTGCAACTGCTCTTGAAGTAAGAGCAACTGGCATTCCCTATGCTTTTGCCCCCTGTGTTGCGGTAAATAAACTGTAAAATTATATCTTTGATATAACAGAGTTTTATTATATTAAAATATTACTGAGTTTCTTTTTGTCGCAAATAATACAGGTTTGCAGAGATCCAAGGTGGGGAAGGTGCTATGAGAGCTACAGTGAAGATGTCAAAATTGTCCAAAGCATGACAGAAATCATCTCAGGACTACAAGGAGATTTCAATCCCAAAAAAGTTCCGAAAGGCAGTCCATATGTTGGTGGAAAGTGAGAATCAATATATTTACATAATTTTGTCCATCGAATGTTCGTTTACTATTTAATATTAACATATCGACACATATCTACTCAGGGATAAGGTCGTAGCTTGTGCAAAGCACTTCGTTGGTGATGGTGGCACAGATAAAGGCATTAATGAGAACAACACCATTGTTACAGATGAACAATTAATGAATATCCACATGCCTCCTTACCGGAATTCAATATACCAACGCGTCTCCACTGTTATGATTTCTTATTCGAGTATTAATGGAAAGAAGATGCATGCTAACCGTGAATTGGTTACTGACTATCTCAAGAAAAAGCTCAATTTCAAGGTATATAAGCTCACTGCTGAAACCATTTTCTTATATTACTAGCATTTTGTCTCATTATTTATAACTGAAATTTATTTTGGCTGGATTTGACAGGGTTTCACCATCTCAGATTGGGAAGGAATTGACAGGATTGTTTATCCACCCCATTCAAACTATACCTACTCCGTTCAAGCGTCAGTTTTAGCTGGAATTGACATGGTGAGTTTTATCAATATTCAAGTGTGCATTTGTGAGAAAAATGAAGTGAACAAGTTAGTGTATTAATATAAATATATGTTGTTTGGATCTTTGACATGCAGATCATGATTCCTTACAACTACCCAGAGTTTATTAATATATTAACAGATCTAGTTAATAAAAAAGTGATTCCCATGAGCCGGATTGATGACGCTGTACAGAGAATTTTGAGAGTCAAGTTTATCATGGGGCTCTTTGAGAACCCATATGCTGATTACAGTCTCGCTAGCAAGCTGGGATGCAAGGTGGGACCATCTGCAACAAAAACCCAGTAAGACTTGCCATAATTTATACCCTTTAAGCTAGAATTAAGCCTACTAACCAAATTGATTGTGATCAGGAGCATAGAGAACTGGCTAGGGAAGCTGTGAGGAAGTCACTTGTGCTATTGAAAAATGGTGGGAAAACTTCACCTCAGCCTGTATTGCCTCTGCCAAAGAAAATGCCAAAGCTCCTTGTTGCAGGAACCCATGCTGATAACTTGGGCAACCAATGTGGCGGTTGGACAATAGAGTGGCAGGGAAGCAGCGGAAATAACATGACAGAAGGTAATAATGGATCAGGACTCTTGAGTTTTAATTGAACAGATCAAGAAAATATCTGAATTAAATGAAAATGAAGTGATTGATTTGATAGTTTCTGATATACGGGTACTAGTACTCATTAATTCTGTTTTTATGTACGAACAGGAACTACCATCCTTGCTGGCATCAAAGCCACAGTTGACAAGAGCACTAAAGTAGTTTATAATGAGAATCCTGACGCTAACTTTGTCAAGTCCAGTAACTTCTCATATGCCATAGTGGTAGTAGGAGAGGTTCCATATGCTGAGACAAAAGGTGATAATTTGAACCTCACGCTCCCATATCCAGGGCCAGACATAATCAACAACGTATGCGTCAACGTCAAATGTGTTGTGATCATCGTCTCTGGTCGTCCTATTGTGATCGAACCACATATTGGCGTCTCGGATGCCATTGTTGCAGCATGGCTACCTGGTTCTGAAGGCCATGGTGTAGCTGATGTTCTCTTTGGTGACTATCCATTCACTGGCAGGCTGGCTAGAACCTGGATGAAAAGTGTTGATCAACTCCCCATGAATGTTGGGGATGAGAACTATGATCCACTCTACCCATTCGGCCACGGCCTAGAGACCAAGGCAAACCACTAATATTTTGACAGTTAATACCTGTATGTATGCCGTTCACAGACGAGGCTCACAATGAAAAGCAAATAAACTTTCCACAGAATACTTCTCAACAATAAATACATGGTCATCCACCTCACCTGCATCTTCATCACCTTCTGCATCCTTCACATTCTATCTTGATTTTTAATCCTGTACAGTCTATATTAAAAGGCATACACAAAATTGGGTAATTATACGAAGAAAACTCATCTATGAAAGGTACTAATCAGTACCAAGCATAAAATTGTCAATGGTGGCAGGCCACAAGGAGATTCTTCGACCTTGATTGGATTCCAGACTTGCACTAAATTCATAACATAGCGAAAGTTGGAAACAGAGGCCATTGTAAGATTTCTTCACAAAATTAGCATAAAATTTTATCAGAGAACATAGTAGTTGTAGTAGTATAGTAATAGTATTACGAAATTTGGCAAATGTTCGCAGTTCTAAAACATTTAGAATTTCTATTATGCTTATCGAGTAACCTCATATTCTCAAATGTAAAACTCTGTTCACAGCTGCCTAGTCGAGACATTATATTAATGAATTAAGTTAAGACAATCAAAGCAACATTTATGAAAAGATACAAATATTAAGAGTTTTATATAAATGGTGTAATGATGGATAATTAGTACCACACTGACCTCATACTAAAACTAAAACGCAAATAAATCATTTGCACAACATTTAACATGGATAAACATTAGAACATATCAATTATTAAAGGAAAATAAGTAAAAAGTACGTTTTGCAAATTCCAAATTTGATAAGCAATGCCTAAACAACTTGCTTTTCATTCAAAAAAACTTGGTCTTAAGTTGAGATTTTCTGCCCCCAAAAAAAAAAAAAAAAAATTTCTTCAAACCACTCTTTTTTCGACATTTTTCTAGGATAGTATTTTGCTTACATAAATTAAACATAAGAACCAAATAATCTCTTTTTATCTTGTGGGCTGCATGACTTTCACTCCAGGTAACATTTTACTTCAATTTTCTCAGCAAGTCCTAAAGCAACAATTTAGCAACAATTCAGACATTCGTAAATGAGTAAAATAAGTATCTGGAAGATCCAACATTTGACCAAATAAAGATATCTCAGGGAATAAGTAATTTAAGCAGGTAAAAATAAATTTTATCAGTACAAACTAAAATTTAGTCTACTGTTATTCATCAGAAACATCATCCCCATATACACCATTATGGATATCCTGGTCTACCATAGATTTAGATTTTACTTTCGAAGACCTACCAGAAGATTTCAATGGTTTTCTGACCTTCTCTGCCTGCAATTCCAACCCCTTCTCTGAAGGCTTCCGTTTTCTTTTTATGCGGGTTCCTCCAGTATCCTCTGCAACAATGTTATCCATCAGAGCACAGGAATCAGTGATTTGAAGAAGGTAACTAAAGCAGAACATTAACAATTTAATTAAAACTGACATGTTGAGATACACAATCGATGGTTAATGATATCCTCATCTACACAGAATACAAAATCACATCTGTATTTACACCATGCCAGAAATTACATTCTTTTATGACATGTTTTTATCCTTTATAGAAGTCTAGAGAAGTGAAATTTCAATTTAAACTCTCATGCTGTGACCACATTTTCCATAACCAAAATTAAAAAAATTGCTTCTTTCTTGTTAATCCCAAAGCAGATGAAAAACTCCACTTCTTTCAGACTGCTGTTGTTAATGAATACCCCATTAAAAACAAAAGCAATGTTTTCCTTGCATTCAGTACAAATGGGAACATAAACTTGACAATCTGATGGATAAGAAATATTACTGCTGAATACTTGTATGAATATGGTAAATATATATAGAAATTTTCCATCCTTTTGAGTTTACCAAGCTCATAACTGTAACCTTGAGAAAATATTGTGCATCAAATGTTTGGTAACATCTGAAAGGGGGAACTGTTCTCTCAAAAACTTAGTCAGCCAAATACTTATTATATTTATATCCACAACCTCTTGCTTTTAAGTGATTCAGAAACTTCTATGCTCAGGTTTATTTATTTTTTCATTATATTCAGATACCATTTTTATTTTTGATAACATATCTGGTACACATGAGGTCAACAGATTTTGGGGGAAGCAATGGTTGAAGTTTCAATCTCAATATACTTCTCCTTTCCATGAACTATGAAATCAGAATACTATCATCAGACTTTATCAATCAAGCCAGTGGAAAATAATTCCATCTGAAGCTCAATCTCTTGTCTTACCTTCAAGTGGACTTGATGCATGGTTCGCTGCTTGTCCATTTAGCCCAGCATCTTCTGAAAGCGGAGATCCAGAATGATTACCATCTATCAACTTCGAAGAACTCCCCACACACTTGTCTTGCTGCTCAGGAACATCAGGACAAGGAATGGCCGGCAAGAAGCAAAGCTCTTCTTGTGACATATCTGAATCACTGAAAGGATCTTTATCAACTGTCACAATATCCACTTCATCATCTTCATTAACATCTGATTCTTTCACCTGCATTGAATTGTGTGTATATTTCTAAGAACATGGAAAATAAATAATAGATCATCTCAGCTGACATGTTTTTTCTTGTTTACCTTTTCAGTTTCAGGGATCAAATCAAATTCATCTTCCCTTTCTACGTACTCTTCATTTTCCTCAAGTTCTTTGAAATCTGGGGCAAATGCACTCCAATTCTCGGTATAATCTTTAGCCCAGATGTAAACCCAGCCAGTCAAGGAAACAGAGACAATAATAGGATGAACCGGATGCCACACTAAATCTATCAATGCTTCCTTTGGACCTTCAAGGATTTTCACAAGATGCCCAGCCCTGTCCCATATGTAAATCTTGTGTTCTCCTTTGCTTGCAGAACCACCAATAACCCACTCACCATCGCCACTGAAACATGGAGCTTTCCAATGCATCTTGGTGATGGTATCTTGAAACTCACGGAAAAGAGCTAAGCACTTAGATCCAACCACCTTCAATTTCTCAACAGTATCTGACTCATCAGTTGTCTTGTCAAGGTCATCAAGGGCTACAAGTCCATTTTTCAATGGCAAAAGATTGTCATAGATCCTGATGGTCCGATCATTTGAATTTGTAAGGAGATACTGCCCATTCCTGCTGAATACTATATTTTTAATTACCGCACCCCCAGAGATGGGAACCAAGGCAAGCACTTGATTGCTTTTGTGATCTATTATAAGTATTTCCCCTTTGGAGTTACCCACATAAACCAGATCTCCATATTTGTTGAAGCATGCAGCTGTAGGGGTGAAGGGGGGCGTTCCATCTGAGTATTTGTTCCGTGACGGTGGAGCAAGTCCATTACTGGTGTCAGAAACTGCAACTGGGAGCATGCTCGTGTTTCCTGTATTTAAATCAACAATCATCGGAGCAGATGAGAGCGGGCAAGCCAAGCAGAGAGATGGAGTAGAGGAACCAGGATGTAGTCGAGCTTGTAGTGGGGTTTGCTGCAGAACTATGCGTGTAATCTTCTCTCCACTAGCAACATCCCAAAGTGTTAATGACTTGTCAGCAGCAGACACAAGAATACGATGACCATACTTTGACCAGCAGACACTTGTTATGGCAGCGACACAATCTTTATCACGAAGCTCCTTGGTGATTCCTCTGGTCTCAAAATCCCAGATAACGCAACTCCCATCAGAGCATCCAGCTGGTAACAAAAATATGGAAACAATTGTAGACATCGAGCAGGAAAGAACATAGAATATTCCCAATCAATTTGGACAAAAGATTCTTTAACCGCCCAAAATTTACAAAGTAAACTAAACTGAATTATAAGCCACAACTCATAATATTGAAAGGCAACTACCAAATAAGGGGAAAACTTCCATGATCACGTATTTGTAATTTAAACTTTATACATCAAAAGCCTGGTTCCGTTTCACTCTACAACTTTTACTAAATATCTAGTAAAAATCTTGCTTTACAGTGATGAATATTCAGATACTAATCAAGACTTGTTCGTACTGAAATTCATAGCAAAGATACGCAAATATCCAATTTCAAGTATCCTCTAACAATAAAAACTTCTCTTGACCAGCATTTACTTTATGCCACTCAAATTCAGAACTTAACTAAATTAGCTACAATTGGAAACTGTAGCAAAAATAACCTACTCCTTACCAATTACTTGAATTAACCCAATTAAGCCACTATATTTACCACCTAATTTCCAAACAAGCATTCTAATCAAAATAAAGATTATGAAACGTTGCCATCTTATAATAAATTTGACCAAGCAATCTAATTAACATGACCAAAAAAAAAAGAAGCAACTTTTGAGGGATTACATTCTGCTTTCACCCTCCAAGTTATTTTAACATGTGATTCTTTCTTACTTTCTTAAATAATCCATAATCTCCGAAACCGTTTAGCAAACTCTACCGACACAACAAAGTTAACATGTCCTTCAGCAAGGCTTCATAGTTTCATCTCCTGAAATAACTAAAACTTACATTTTCTATCACCGCTGTAGAATAAACAAAATTCTTTCTTTCCATAAAAATCGTAAACTACTCTAAAAAAAATGCGCAGAAAGTAAAATCTGTCAAGACAACCAAAGGATACCACCAAATTCATCATTAATAGCTACATTACTTTAAAAAAAAAAAAAATAAATAAATAAATAAAAAGACCGAGCAAGTAATTTTACCAGCAAGCAGCGTTCCACGACGATTAAACGCAATGCATTTCATAACCCCATGTTCCAAATACTCCTCTATTACTTCTGGGAAGTCTCCTTGCAGCGGATCTTACACAACCACCGCAGAAAATTTACATTCTACATCCATAACTCGTACAATGAAGACACAAATACAAGCTAAGAAAAGAAGAACTCACCAATTATCGGGGCGTTCATGGCGTCTACTAGCTTTGGAAAGCCAGGACTTCAAGACTTGGACAAAGACAGTGTGAGAGGAGCAGTTACGAAGCAAAAGCGAAGCTGAGCTGACGTAAGAATTCGAACAAAAACTGAGACAAGCGGAAGGCGACCAAAACAAAAGCAAAACCCCTGCTTTGGTGGTTGTTTCTGTTTTACAGTACAATGGACCAATAACTTTTAACAAGGCCCAATTAAACACAGATTGAATGGGCTTTTATTGACAACCGTTAGGCCCTCTTTTAGGCATAAACTTAACGTGTTTATTTAACTTTATTTTTTATTGTTTTATGATTTTATAAATTTTTTAAAGAAATTTTTATTGAAAGCAGATAAAAATCTTATATTTAGATATAAAATCAAATATTTTAGATCAAAAGAAATAAATAAAATTCTTATAAATTAAAATTATCTATTCTTTGGAACACTTATTTAAAAAACAATATTTTTTATTTTTCTTCTTCTTTTTTCTCCGTCAATAAAATTTTTAATGTCACTCTACTGTCTAAATTAGTTGAGTTCATATAACAATAAAAAATCTCAGTTCATGAATAACTTTTAATTTAAAAAAAAAAAGGTCCTTAAAGAGTCTGATTTCGACCTAATTCAAAAGTTAATAATTGTTTTTGTTTTAAAACTTGAGGAGATGAGAGTTTGATTTGAATTTTTCTTAAGTGAACAAAAATACTCATTAAAAGAGTTTAAAACATTTAAATATAAAAATTTATAGCATTAACATATACTTGCAACAAAGCATATACACTTCTAATATGAGAAATCTGTTACCGGAACAACTAATAAATAATAAGTCATAGATGAAGTTTGAAACATGTATAAAAACAAATCACATATTACAATAAAGACTATAAAAAAAAAACACTAAATCTTACAAAGAATAATAAATGTTGATCAACTTATAAATCGTAAAAAGAAAATAAAAAAATTTGTATATAAATTTCACTCTTTATTGCTTATCATTAGTAAATATTAATCAGCATACAGATCCATTCATTTCTGCATATTTCAATATATAATAATAATTATAGTATTGATCCATATTAAATATATATTCTATAAAGCACCCTATACATGTATGATGTTATATTTCATCATATGCATACGTTAAGTTGAATTTTGATAAACTAATTGGATGATCAAATACTTTGGATTAATTCATTTTCATCATTTATAGATTTCATTGATCATTTATAAATCATACATAGAACAATAAATGCTAATCAGCTTATAATTGTAAAAGAAAACACAAAAAATATGTACATGAATTCCACTATTTGTTACTTCTCACTAATAAATGTTGATCAGTACTAAGAATTATATTTGTTATCATATATGTTGATTATATTGACTCGTGCTTCAAGATTATCCTACTTGTCCAAAATTTAAAGTCTAAAGAATCCTACTTGTCATAGTATTCATCCATATTAAATACATATTTTATAAAGCATTCTGCATATGCATGATACTATATTTCATCATATGCATGCATTAATTTGAATTTTGATAAACCAAAGAAAACACAAAAACTATGTACGTGAATTTTACGATTTATTACTTATCTCCAATAAATACTAATCAGTACTAAGAATCATAATTGTTATCGTACATATCAATTATATTGGCTTATGCTTTAAGATTATCCCATTTGTCAAAAATTTAAAGCCTAAATAATCTTACCTGTCATATCATTCATCCATATTAAATACATATTCTATAAAGTACTCTTCACATGCATGATATTTTATTTCATCTTATCCATGTATTAAGTTGAATTTTGATAAACTGATGGGATGACTAGATATTTTGGATTAGTTCAGTTCTACCATTTATAGATTCAATTGATTATTTATAAATCATACAGAAAACAATAAATGCTAATCAGCTTAGAATTGTAGAAGAAAACACAGAAAGTCTGTATATAAATTTTACTCTTTATTACTTATCACCAATAAATACTCACCAGTACCAAGAATCCTACTTGTTATTCTACATATAAATTATGTTGACTTATGCTTCAAGATTATCTTAATTGTCAAAAATCTAAAGTCTAAAAAATCCTGCATGTTAGATATACATATATTTGTTTCAGAATTACATAGATATAGATCTAGATTTGATATATAATAATCTCAAATCATTTTTTCTTGAGTCGTATGAGGAGAAAACTTCTTATACGTTTCTAGAGGGTATTGTTCATTTATATTTATCTCAATGAGCCATTTATCAAATCGTTGTAATTGATATTCGATGTCAACGAAAAGGAAGAGATCTTTGGAAAGTAGGTTTTTATGATCCGATAAATAATCAAACTCATTTAAATGTTCATGCAATTCTATATTTCCTTGAAAGGGACACTCAACCTATAGGAACTATTTATGATATTTCAAAAAAGACGTGGGTTTTTACGTAATTTAGTCTTAATCAAATGAAATTCTACAAAGGAATAGAGGAAAAAAAAAAAAGTGTGGATGACTCCTATATAGTTTTGTATAACTTTTTTATTTACTAACCCCCTTTTTTGTCTAGTTTAACCAATTTATTATTATATATATATATATATATAATTCTTATCGTAGATGTCTTAAAAGTAGAATCTTTGGGAGAAAAATTTGGAAAAATTTTAAAATAGATTTAATATTACGGGGTCTCTCAAAAATACTATATAAATTTCTTTTAAAAAATTTATATCATAGTTCTTTAAGAATATGGCATGAAATTTTTTAAAATAAAAAATTATTTTGAAAAAATTCTTATAATTAAAGTTATTAAAATTTTTTTTTTTAGAAACTAGAGAAACAAATAAAATTGGGTCCTCAAATTTAATTTTACTTACTAATCATGAGCTTAGTTAATTTATTGATGGTGAACGGGAAATGCTCCAGCCAGTTGTGTTTAAATAATAACCATAATAATTAATAAATATCCAGCGCTCAAATTTTAATTTTACTTCTATCCAAGGGCTCGGCCCGCCCGGCACAGACCGGTACTCTAGTAGTCTGCCAAGACCCAGGTCTCACTCTGTATATTTACCGGAACAGCAGTTTCAAGTGCCAAACTCGGCGATAAAAACAGTTTCTAACACTTCCACCAGTGGTTGTCTTTTATAACTGACACGGAATGAACATTCTCGTTCTGTTGCTTCTATGCATCACAACTACCACATTACATGCAAAAATTACCCAAAATGAACCACCCAGTCGCAGTAGCAGAGTTATAGAAGTGAAAGGTGGACCAGAGTCAGTGATATGGGTGGTGCAACTCTCTGATCTCCACTTCAGTGTGCACCACCCTGACAGAGCTTTAGATTTCAAGAGAATTGTAGGCCCGACTCTGTCCATGATCAACCCTTCTCTTGTCCTCATCACTGGTGATCTCACAGGTTGCTGTCATTTTCATACCCCTTCTGTATGTATTAGTCTGTTTCTTGATTTTGCTTTCATGGGTGTTCATGAATTGCACGTTTGAATCTTTTGTTATTGGATTTTGTGAATTGATGGGTGGGAAAATTGGATTGAAGGACATATGTAGCTTGGTACTTTGATGGATGTTTACGGTTTTCATTTTTGAGATGATTATATGAACTTTTTGGTTGATTTATGTGGAAATATTATCAAACAGATTGTGGGTATTTAGGCTCTGATCTTGAGGAATGAAAATGCTAGGTTTATGATGTTTTGAATTGTTGTTAATTGTGAATTTGAATACAGATGGTTCTAAATTTATTTTCTTATTATTCTTTGAACAGATGGGAAAAGCAGAGACTTGCTGACCATGAAGCAAAACGAAGAGGAGTGGATGGAGTATAAGAATGTAATGGAAGATGTTATAACTACGAGTCGTCTTGACAAAAGCATTTTCTATGATGTGAGAGGGAATCATGATAATTTTGGTGTACCGGTAGTTGGTGGTTCCTTTGATTTCTATTCAAAATATAGCATCAATGGGCAATTGGGAAGAAATGAGAATGTCAACAGTATCACTTTACAGGTGAGTCTCGTCTTCAGTTGTTATACCCTCTGATCATAGTTTAAACTGGAAATGCAGCCGCCAAGTTATTTTGCCTTAAGTTTAATTTCCTTCGAATTGCCAAACTTAATCTGACTTTGGGATCTCAATGTTATATCTGTAGCTGCTAAAATTTGCCAAATTTTCTGTCTTTAAAAAAAAAAAAATTATATTTCTAGATTGAAATCCCTGTAAAAATGAGATAATAATAGCGCATTATCGCCCCCGGTCATTGGGACTTTTATTTACTTTGTCTTGGACAATCTTGCCGTGGATGAATGTCATCCCTCAAAATGATAATTGCAAAATTGTTAATATTTCTTCATCTTACATGTTTGTGCTCCATTATCCAGACTGATGAGGGGAAACATCTTTTTGTTGGGTTCGATAGCACAATGTCTGTTGGTTTACGAGGCCCAACTAATCTTTTTGGGCATCCGACTGACCAACTTTTATCTGAATTAGACTCAGAACTATCACAGTGGAATTCTCAAGCTACAAAACCACTGACCAAGATCTCTTTTGGGCATTTCCCACTTTCTTTCTCAGCATCTTCATACTCTGGAAGGAGCCTGAAAGATATATTTCTCAAGCATTCCCTGTCAGCTTATTTATGTGGGCATCTCCATAGTAGATTTGGCCAGAATTTGAAAAGGCATCATAATTTTCTGTCTTCACAGAAGTTTTTCCAGCTAGATATGCATCAAACTCCTACGGAAAGTACCAAAAATTGTTCCTCTGGAGCTCCATCAATTGAAGAATTCTGGGAGTGGGAGGTGGGTGACTGGAGGAAGAGTAGAGCCATGCGAATTTTGGCTATTGATAAAGGCCATGTTTCATTTGTTGATATTAACTTCAAATCAGGATCCCAAAGAACTATTATATTGCCCACTTTTCCTCTAGACTCACGCTTAATGTCACGATCTTCAACACATCAGAGTTATGAATGTCAACATATGGTCCCCCCATCGTATGAGACTATCAGAGCCCTAGTCTTTTCTGTTTCCCCGATTTTGTCAGTTGTGGCTAAGGTTTATGACTCAAGATTTGGGAATCTTGATATGGTTATGGAAGAAGTGATGACTAAACATGTGGCTAACTCCTCGAGGGGAGATCTTTATGCAGCAATATGGAACTACAAGGCATTTGAGGACTCATCTCCTAATAGATTCTGGCTGCAAATAGAAGTAACTGACGTTATGGGTAGATCAACTTTGAGTGAATTAAGGCCATTTTCTGTAAATGGTCTCAGTGCTAAGCTCTCATGGACATGGAAAGAATTTTTTGTGATGGGTTGTCAATGGGCAAACTTGTACTATCCAATTCTCTGGTCTGCTCTATATTTCCTATTCTTTATTCTTCTTGTTCCAAAAGCACTACTTATTTTCTCAAAGCAACAGTATACATACAAGAATTTTGTTGCCAGGAGAGGGTTCATAAATGGTACAGCATGGGTTTTACAAGAGCTTTGCAAGATTCACATAGTATGGTTCAGTATTTTGGGTTATTTATTTTACCTTATTCTATTTCCCTGGTTTGTTGGAGAAGTTTTCACCAGTGGTGGTGATACGGGATACATGACTTACATGGGCTGGGTGGTGAAAAATTTCAACAATGAGGAAAGACATGAATATATTGGATCTCCGGATGTAATGGTGGTTGTTCTCACCCATCTCTTATTTGTGGTTTTGCCTGCTACTCTGGTCAGTGGTGCTTTAGCTGTTGAAAACGCAATCTACAGAGAACATGTTCTTTCACTTTCTGGGAAGAAAGAAGATGATCATGGTGAGAAGAATGGAAGATATTCAACTTATGACTACCAAGAGGACAAAAGATCAAAATGCCTTTTTGGAGGGCGGTGGATTCGGAAATTTCTCTTGTTGGTTTGCTTGGCACTTTTGTGGAAGCATCTATTGGTAAGTGTTTAACCTCTAATCATTTTAGTTTGACTGATAACACTTTCCTGGGGTATGTATTCTGCTGAAATTGTTGAATTGCATTTTGAGGGTTCTATTATCAGTTCACAAATGGATATGATGTGAGTAGTTGCAATTGATGAACCAGAGCCATCCGGTTAACTGGCGTTGTAACTTAAAACCTCTAAAATCCACTGAAATGCTGGAGTTACCATTCAGTTGCTTCACACTGTTTTGTTTCTGAAATTTTCTTGATGAATAAGTTGTATATAAACTTTGGATATAAGTTTCATGACACTTTGATTGTACTTCACTTATACCCTTCCTCATTATTATTCTCAATTTCTTGTTTTCTTCTTACAGAACTGCAGAGCTCTCATCAAAGCATATGAGATGAACCCTTTTATCCATTTTCCTATATATAGCTTCGCCATTCCTCTGTTGCTGATGTATACAGCTTACAAAACGGGGAAGTTTTAAGGAGCATTGCAGAAATTACGCCTTTATACCCATTTTCCAAAGGTAATTAGAATGCCTTGATCGACATTGTCGAAGAAGCAAAAATACACATTTCATCTTGTGGTAAGTGGTAACCGGTTTTTCGGCTCACAGCGAACATTAACTCAAGTGTAAATGAGTCTTCGTGCGATGGTTAATATTGGGGAAAGAGGTTCATTGTTGCATAAAGCTGTACCTAAAAGCTAAAGTAGTTGAGAACACACTACCCTTTTTCGTTATTACTTTTAACACTGCAACTCTGTTGTGTTCTTTACATGATGACCCACTAGATTGGAATACATATTGAGATACTGAAATCGAATAACTTGTTGGCCTCTGACATATTTCCTGTATCTTTTATTTGTTACATTTATGGAAATTTTGCATTTTGAACATAGAATCGTTGCCTTATACGGTAAAATTATGAACTCAGAAAGAAAAAGTGCAAAATTCATTCTAAAAAGATCTTGTTAATACAAATTAAATCTAGTTTTTATTTTGAATTCATTTATAAATTAACCCCCCGAAAAAATATTTTAAAATAAAATAAAATAATGGTCTGAAGTTATGGACCTATAGGCCCAAAAGTCTTCCCCTATAACTGTAACCTGAACTATGAGTCCGCGGTAGCCAAGAGCGAGCGAGAGAGCTGGCGCCATGCCCTCAGTAGAACATGCAAAATTACAACAAGCTCAGAGCTTCTTCTCTCTTGGGCTACATACGCTCACTCTCCCACTACAATCATCATTTACTCCGCTCTCCTTCAAGTCGCAACAGCAACGCTCTGTTTAGCTTCTTTTTGCTACTTCCACACTCCTCTTCTTCTGCGCCAACACGACGTCGGTTTTGCGGCTACGCTGCCGAGCAGTTCTCGGACGATGAGTACGAGTGCGATTATGAAAGCCATAAGGTTTGGTTTGTTTGTTTCTTTGGTTGACTTTTCTTCTTCAGTTTTGTTTCAATCTGGTTGAGTTTTTGAATTAAGGACGATAAAAACAGAGACTTAAATTTCATTTTTTCCCAAAAATTTTAGTGTTCCGTTGGTTGCTGAGATAATGAGAGTTTGTGTATTGGTTTTATAATTTTGAAATGGCCGATTTGCCTGTTTTCGAAAATAAATAGAGATTTTACTTCCAATGGAGGTCTCTTATAGGAGATTTTCTATGATTTCCAGAACTGCTGGGTGAGTTTGAAATTAGCGGTGGATTTTTTATTTTAATTAAACCTCAATGGAAATCTTTGGCCATATTTTTGGTCTCTGTACTTCTTATAGAAAATTAAAAACTCAGCTCAGTTTTGTCAAAGAATTCAAGCGGGCATGTACAACTTCAATTATGTTGTAGAAACCACAAATGATTGATAAAAGAATTTCTAGTTATTTGATTCATGGGGAATATTTGAAAGCTAAAATTGTTGGCCTCCAATGAGGAATGCCTGAATTACGAGCAGACCTCGCTGGTTTTGAATTTTTCATATGTTTCCTCTGAAATTAAAGAGACCTGAGACCTCCCATGAAGTTTCGTCAACTTTATTAGATTGTGGAGATCTTTCATTTTTTCTAAAACAGACGGGTTCATTTACAACTAGGTCAAACTTCGGGGAGTCAATGAAGTTTATCCTAATAAAAATTTGTTTTAGAAGATTGGGTTTGAATTGCATTGAACTGGTATAGTTCATTCTCCTTTCACCTTGCCCAACTTTGTAAAGGTTAGCATAAATGAATATGGGCAATGGTTTGATCCTAATACCTGGTATTGATGCTAGGCATCATCATCGGTGGCCAATATTGATGAGTGGAAATGGAAACTCGGTATGCTATTACACAGCACAACCGACCAAGAGATTGTATCCAGAGACAAAAGAGATAGAAGAGATTATGAGCAGATCTCAAATCTTGCTAAAAGGATGGGGCTTTACAGGTGCGGAACCACCATATTCTTTATTTATATATCTATTTTTTTTTAAGAGAAAAGAAGCCAAAAAAAAAAAAAAAATCTATCATTTATTGGAGATGATGATTTGTGTACCTTGATCATTTCTTGATCTGACATTATTTTACCTTACACATTGTTCCTTGCTATAATAGTCAAATTTATGGAAAAGTGGTAGTTGCAAGCAAGGTTCCTCTTGCTAACTACAGGCCAGATTTGGATGATAAGCGGCCACAAAGGGAGGTAATACTTTCTGGGAGACTTGGAAAGCTTTCAGTTCCGTGTTATGGAGGAGGGAGTTTTTCTGTCAGGAGAGATGACTTTTTGATGCATTACATGTAGGTTGTGACCCCACTAAGCTTGCAGAGGAGAGTAGAAAGTCTGCTGCAGGAACACCTTGACAGAACTCAGTTAAGTTCTGCAAAGTTTAGCGAGAATTCCGATGAATCAAAGTCTACGGATCGAGTTGAAGATGTGAATCTGGATGACAATCCTGATTTTTTTCTCGATGGGTCTGTTATGGAGAAGGTTCTTCAGAGGAGGAGTTTGCAAATGCGTAATATGCAAAGAGCTTGGCAGGTGTGGTGTAGTTTAGTAATATTTCTGATTTGTGGCACATGCACATATTAAGCCTCCTTACTCAACTTAAGATAGTTAGCTGCAGAGGGTTTTTTTTTTTTTTTAATTTGAATTCAAACAACAACTCCTCTTTCCCAATAATTTGCAGGAATCACCTGAAGGCAAGAAGATGATGGACTTTAGGAAATCTCTACCTGCATTCCGCGAAAAGGAAAAGCTGCTTCAAGCAATCGCTCGGAATCAGGTGTAAAAATGGAACTCATAGGCCAATTTTTAGCTAAGCTTTAGAAACATAGTTTACTTACTTTTTGGAGAAATGTTCCTTCCCTCTGTTATTCTATTTTCAAGGACTTTTTCCTGATAATCTCTTTGGTTTAATCTTTCTCTAGGGTTGATATATTTTGCAGGCATTTACTTTTTATTGTAAGGTTAATTAGTTCTGAATTCTTCTTTTTTAATAAATCCTCTTTCACTTTATCTCAGCTAGTGATAATTGTTGTTATCTGCCATGAATGAAAATGCATAGAATTATATAAACATAAATTTACAATTTGTTGTTCTCCTGTTGAATATGTTGGTTTTGAGTAGGAACTGGGTACTATAAATGAGGGCCTGTTTGATAGATGACTTGAACACATGAATAACTTTGAAAATCAGTTCTAAATAAATGGGACTATCTTTCCTGGGATTCATTGCTTGTTATTTTTTCATATGCATTTTGGAAGGGTTATCTCCGTCTCATTTATTATTTAGGGCGTCAAGCAACTGGGTTAGTTATAGTGTTAACCTCATTAGATACGGAGCCTTGTCAATAAGATAATGGTTTCCTTTCTTTAGATGGATGGTTTATCAATAAGGCATTTTGTATTGGTATTTATATCAACTTTTACTATTGTAGGTTATAGTAATATCTGGGGAGACAGGATGTGGTAAAACCACTCAACTTCCTCAATACGTATTAGAGTCAGAAATAGAATCTGGTCGTGGAGCATTCTGTAGCATAATATGCACTCAACCTCGAAGAATATCTGCTATGGCTGTTTCAGACAGAGTGTCCGCTGAGAGAGGGGAGCCTCTTGGTGAAACAGTGAGCTTTGCCTCCCTCAGTTAGCTAATAGATGCACACACAAATTTTTTTTCTCTTATTACAAGATAGTCTTTCAATTAAAAGAGCTTGCTTCATTCTTGCTGCTATACTACAACAGATATTTTTTGGTAGGTTGGCTTCAAAGTTCGATTAGAGGGTATGAAAGGAAAAAATACGCATCTGCTTTTCTGTACGAGTGGTATTTTACTTCGACGGCTGCTAAGTGACCGCAACTTGAGTGGTATCACCCATGTCTTTGTTGATGAAATTCATGAGCGAGGCATGAATGAAGGTGCACTCCTGATAATATTACTGGAATGTCTGTTTGTTCTCAAGCAGCAGTCTGGTATGAGTCTTGAGATTTTCTTAACACTTACTGTTGTTTGTTTATTACAGATTTTCTGTTGATTGTGTTGAAGGATCTTCTTCCTCGTCGTCGGGATTTGAGATTGATTTTAATGAGTGCTACTCTAAATGCTGAGCTTTTCTCCAATTATTTCGGAGGAGCACCCACAATTCACATCCCGGTAAGCCAGAAGTTGACTTAATGCTCAATGTACACTGGTGTTCATCATCTAAGTTCTTGTACTGTCTATAGATTTCACAAACTAACAGCACATGCTGGCTTGCATGTGTGTGTGAAAGGCCACAATGCAGTTATATCTTGTTAAACTGTCTGATGAACACAAATTTTCATTTTTTAGCTGAGGCTGTAGTTCTTTATTATACACCCAGGTAAATGCCCCCAGGTAAATGCACCCACGTACACATAATATGTATTGAGATTGTTTAATTTGCTATTAATCTAATTAGATTTCTGTATCTTTTAAGATTATTACGAGCTACTTATAGTGTTGTTCATTTAGTGACAGATGACAGATAGTTGAATGTGGTTTACAATTTAGATGTAGAATAATGTTTTCCTGCGTTAGCTTTCCTTAATGTCGATTCGATAGATTTTTTTTTTTTTTTAAACAAAGGGGAAAAAATATCAACTTTTTATATTTTAGGGCTTTACATATCCAGTGCAAGCACACTTTTTGGAAGATGTATTGGAAATGACTGGATACAAGTTAACCTCTTTCAACCAAATTGATGACTATGGACAAGATAAGATGTGGAAGACACAGAGGCAGCTGGTGCCACGGAAAAGGAAAAACCAGATCACTGCCCTTGTTGAGGTACAGTACAGTACCTCTGTTAGCAGCTGAGTTTTTCTGCGAAATTAGAAATATAAATTATGATTGTAGAAATCCAAAATGTTGTGCATTGGCCTCATGGTGAATATTTTAAAATTTTTACTAACAATTTAATGTTTTGACTGTCTTTGTTTTCTTTCCTTCAATTTTCATTTACCTTTCTCATCATGCTAATGAATTTAAATCTTGGATGTCATTTGCACCATTCTGCCATTCATGTCAAGATGTCCTCCAAGTTTAACAACTATGCCAAGTTAGTTGAATATTGTTTTGCAGAGTCCCATTAGCTGGGACCTGAAGGTGGGGTTTATTGTAATTAGGTTATATATCACCTCATTAACTATAATGAATGTTATCGCTCTTTAAATTATGTTTTAGTCAATATTCTTATTGAAGGTACATATCAAAATTCTTGATAATGTGGAGTTATAACTTGGTTCATTTACAGGATGCTCTTCAGAAATCTAGTTTTGAGAATTACAGCTCCAGGGCACGTGATTCTCTATCATGTTGGATGCCTGACTGCATAGGATTTAATCTTATTGAGGCAGTCCTATGCCATATATGTCGAAAAGAACGCCCCGGTGCTGTGTTAGTATTTATGACTGGGTGGGAGGATATCAGCTGTTTGAGGGATCAACTTAAAGCTCATCCGCTTGTAGGGGATCCTAATCGAGTTCTGCTTCTAACTTGCCATGGTTCAATGGCTACATCTGAACAGGTGGACTTTTCTTCCCTTCTACATGACAATTGGTTTCACCACTATTTTGTCAACAAACAGCATTAAAGTTATAATATTCCTGCCTGGAAACCTTTTATTTTATTTCTTTGTTTTGATACCAAGAACCTGCCGGGCAACTGATGCTTGCTTTTTGCTTGGCTCCTTGTGCCTTAAATCACCTTTTTGTAATTTTTACCATTAATTACACCATATGAGGTGTTGAGATGATCTACAACATTATTCCAGTTTACTGAATTCTGGTTATTGTTTTCTGCAGAAACTCATATTTGAGAAACCACCTCCTAATGTACGTAAAATTGTTCTGGCAACAAATATGGCAGAGGCAAGCATTACAATTAACGATATAGTCTTTGTGGTTGATTGTGGAAAAGCAAAGGAGACCACTTATGATGCATTGAATAACACACCTTGTCTGCTACCTTCTTGGATATCTCAAGCATCTGCTCGACAGGTAAGTGCTACATCTTAGAAAGTGTTACCCAAGTGTAGGTAGTCTTAATTATAGTCCTCGGTGAGTCCAAGTATCGT
>JANKKB010029481.1:0-19368 GCA_026225775.1 Bursera palmeri | reverse complement strand
ATGTACTGTGACTTGTTCATAGCTTCTTCGATGTTAGTGACTGACTTGAGACTTAAAAACCCAATTTATTCCCAAAACGCAGTGTGTAGTTTGTTGGATGGGCGAGTGGCATGCTAGCTAGCTGTACTTTTTTAATCCATTTTTGAAATTATAAAATCCTTAAAATTAAAAAATAATAATAACAATAAATTTTTAAAATTTAAAGTATGACAATAATTAAACGAGAGATTATCAAATTTGATGCATATTTTCATTAGATTATCACAATGGCATTTCAATAATAGGATAGCAATTCATGAACATTTCGATGGCATTTAGTTAGTTGGGATGGACCCTAGTGTTCCAATTATTGAAGCCGGCGGCCTCCTCTTCATAGTGATAGACAAGGGTACCACACGCATCGTTTGACCGTCGTTTCATTATTCATCGTAATATATTTCTCATCCAAAGTAAACGACACCATTGAAGTTATCGGTCATTTCCGATTTGGACTCGAGGGTTAGAGCATTAATTTAATGATATTCAAATACTTTAATAAATATATATAATATGGTACAATTTTGGATCATTTTTACTTTTTTCCAGAAGACCAAACACGTCTTATCGAAATGGCAGTTTGGAGTAACCAAGGTGACGCTCAACTCAAGCTAATGCAACAATATAATTTTATTAATAAATAAATAAAATAATTTGCTTGACTCGCTCAACCCACCCAAGTGGTGTAGCAATTCTTAAAATTCGATTAAAATAAAATAAGATTAAATCGCCTCATTGGTTTTATCAGTTTCTCCATATAATATACTAGACAATATTTTAATTTCAAGAATCTAAACATGATGTGACATGCTCTTATTTTCCAAAGGATGCCACTTTCGTGGGGTATGCTTCACCATTTATTGTTCTTTAGTGTCCAAACTTTAAATTATTGTTTCGTGTAATATTTTGTCACTTGATGTTGAGACTCATAGTAATTTTCTTTTATTTTTTTGTATTTTTCGAAATTTTATTTAAAAATAGTAAATATTTTAATAAATGAAACAAATATTTTGCAAGTGATATAGATTTATTATTTAGAGGAAGCCTAGTGGTGGGGGTCGTGGGCTCTCACTAACCTAACCACACTCCTTGAAGTAGTTAATAAGAAATGTTGGATTATGATATATCAACAACAGTGTTGGTAAAATTAAATGATTCATATTTTAAATCTGAATATTATTTATAAGCAATAATGGTTTAAATCAATTCTGATCAAACTTCATTTTTAGCCCTTAATATTTTACAATCTGTCCCTTTTTAGTAAGTACATTTAACATTATTTTTTTAAAAATTAAAAAATAATTTATATAATCAATACGAAATTAAATAATTCAATATGTATTACAATAAAAATACAATTAAAATTTAATATTTTTATTAAAAAATAATGAAAAGATTATTTATAAGTTTTTTTTTCTATTATTTTAGTAATTTTCATTAAATAAAATATTAAGATATTGAATATATTGTTTAAATTATTTATGCTTTAAGATAAAAAAAAATATTAATTTAATTTTTAATTATTTGGTGTTCTTGTATGTCCATTTATATTATTTTGAAAAATTATGAGAAATAATCTAAAATCAATAACCCAAAATTAGGAGGTCATTTGAAAAAGAACTAACCTCCAAGATTTCTTTAATTTTTTACTCATTCCTAGCTTTAAGACCATTATATCCCTTCATATATAATATATAAATACGTCTTCCCTTCTCTAACACTTTTCAACTCAATAGTCACTAGAATCATCGAATAGTCATCGAAAAATTCATCGGACCGTTGCTTGATAATCGTCGAACTCACCGACCCATTGTCAGACAATCGCTGGACTCACTTGATCGTCATCAAATCATCGTTGGACTACTTGAACTTCACCGAACTTGTCTAACTGTTACCAAATGATCGTCAGATTCACCGAACGATAATCAGAATCACTGAATAGTTACCAAACCATCGTTGGACTATTGCAGGATAGTTGTCAGACTTATCTAACCGTTGCCAGACAATCAATAGATGGAGAAAAGATAGAAGTAAGAGTATAATTACCATTCACCTGGGTTTCATTAAGTAAATGGAAGAAAACGAAAAGGCTGGTTATTTTATAAATAACTCCCCAATTTTAGGTCATTTTTCACAATTTTCCAATTATTTTTTATATCTATGTCATGTGAACAAGGGTTTATTTTTTCCAAACACGCATCTAAAAGTTAAAGATTATGGATAAAAGTCTATTTCAATTTTCAACATGACATTGTCATTCATATTCTCAAAATTAAGTCACAATTAATTTGTCTACCTACATTTTTGACTTTCTTTTCCCTACCAAACTAACTTTTCACAATTCACCAACAGTGTATATATATATCATCAATAATTTCTAATTATTTCATTATTTTACTGCTTTAAAGTTCATTAAAAAAATCTTCTACTTCAAATTATTGTCGATCACGATTATGCATCTCAATTTCTACAAAGTTAGAACTGTTTTGGATCCACTTTGATGTTGTTACCAACCACAAATATAAATATCAGAAATCATATGTTATTTACGAGTCACACCTATACATTAAAAAAACGCATATAAAAGTTGGAAATTAAAAAAAAATTTATATGGAAATACCAAGTGCATATATGATTATGAAAGTTGGAAATAGACCTAAAATAATTATAAAAAGAAAAACATATTCAAAATATATATTTGTTGGTCATTAATTTATAATTACTACTCCACCAACCTCTATACGAAATTTATATAAACAACATTTTAATTATGATGGACAAGTTCATTAGTTTGTTGGTCATGTATTCTATAATATATGATTTCCAATTGCGAGACTTAGATAGTGTTTGTTTTTTTATCTGAATTTGAATGGGTATGAATTAAATCGAGGTTTGAATAGATTTGAATATATAATTTCAATGGTATATTTGTTTTTTTAATTTTAATATCCGAATTAAAATATTTGAACAAAGAAGTCGTAAATAAATTAGATAAGAGTGTTTTAAAAAATTTGGGATGACATAAACCCTATAGACTTTAATATTTAGATAAAAACTAAAAGATTTAGCTTTTTCCAAACACAAGATTTAAAATAAAAAACTAACATATTAAAATATCTGAATGAATGATTGAGAATTAGTCACATTCAAACTTCAACAAACAACCATTTAGATTTTATTTTCAATTTGCCATTGTATAAATAGATATTCAAAAGATAACAATATGGATGTCCTAATGTCTATTGGAAGATCCGTGACCAATATCAAGTCCCATTTTGTTTTTGTCCTTTATAATAATAAAATTGTCACTTATCTTTTGTTGATTCTCTTACCAACAACACACTTTTGATGCAATGAAAGCCGATCAACCCGTCTCGCCACGCCATGCAAATACGCAATTTTCTATTCCTCTTTACAAGTCACTCACCCACCACACAACAAATGGACCCAACATCGATGAATCTCTCAATTAATTAAGAAGCAAATCATGTAAAGATTAGGTCATTAGTTGTTGAATCATCATTATAAGAGCATAATTTAATTGCTTGATTAGGTTTCGGTGTGTCGTTTATTATTATTAATTTTTTTTGTTACACTTTACAGGATGATATATATATAATTGGATTGATTTTTTTATTTTTATTTTTTTTAATAATAAAAACAAAGATTCTGAATGGAGAAGGTACAGGCAGATCTATTTGTCTTCTCAAACCTTTTGGTCCCGATTGGATTATGCCCAAAAATGCCAATGGCTTTTTGCCCACTCTGCCGTGTGACATCGATTAAGAAATGGGAAAATTACATTGATCCCCCAATTAAATTTCGAGAAAACACTTAATTCAAGATTTTGTTAAACTAACACCTATTCCTTAGATTTTTGGATTTTTATAAAAACAATCATAATTTTTGGGAAGTAAGTGTTAGTTTAATAAAAATCTGAAGTCAAGTGTTTTTTTTAAATTTAACTGAGGGATCAGAGTAAATATCTTCTTACGAAATTGATGGTTTTTTATGTGTATATGTATGTATATGTATGTGCATGTGTGGCGCCCTCCATGACGTGCATTACGGACACGACAGCCAGGGCGTTGCTATCATTATTCCACAAAGAGCTTGAAGACTACGTTCATGGCAATTAGTGGTTGAGTTTTCTTAAACGAAGTTGGTTCCTTGTTTTTGTTTCCAAGTGAACTTGGCATAACTATAGCGACTTTTGTTTTGATTAGGGCTAGGACCGAGTCAACTCACTCGACCCAAAACACTTGGGTACATTAGTAGTACAACAGCGCATGCTTTTGTCATTATTTTATCAAAAATGAATGGAATCTCAAGCTTTTCCCAAATCCATTTTCACGTTTTTAATCTTTTAATTTCATTTTATTTTTAAAAAATGTATAAACGCGAAACACGTCCTTTGGTTGCTTTATCAACATTCTTTCTTCTAGAAGTCCACCTTCATCGGCAGTCTGTAAATATCGTTACAAGTTACAACTAACAACAAATTCTTTAACATTCTTCGTTATAGATGATTTGTAATAATTAATATTGTTGATTTTATAATTTCAACGATGAACCGAAAAAAAATAATCAAATTAAATGCTGAACACCTAAAAAAAAGTTACAAGTTATCAAGTAATAAGGAAATATCGAGTTTTATAATTAAGGATGTATTGGGTATTTAGGATTAGTTTATGATTCATTCTACTATAAAAAATAAATATTTATTTTTATAGTAAAAATAATATAAAATATTTGAGAATATTTTTAAACTGCTTTGAAAATAAGTTATCGTAGAAATAAGTTGGCTTCAGCTTCTGCTTCTAAAATATAAAAAATCAGAATTGTCCTTGTAAAAAATTTAAAAGCTCAACATTGTCCTTATCGGTTTACAATCTACAAAATTATGTTATTTTTCTATAAAATATTGAGTTAATTATATTTTGATTAATTGTTTATATATTATATTAAACATGATGTTTTACAATTAATATTTATTGAATTTAACAAATATATATTATAATTATAAATTTATTTTATTTTACATTTATTTTATTTAATATGTTTTTATAAATTCTAAATTATTTTATAGATATATGACTATTTTGTTAATATTAATTTTTAATTAATTTTTGGCATTCTATTAGATTAAAAAATAATTTAGACTTTGATTGGGTATGTAATTCATATATTATTCATTTAATTAAGTTTTTAAAATATTATAAATGTTATTATTTATATAAAGTTATAAATTATTTTTATAAAAATTATTAAAAATAAATTGATTACAAAATAATAATAATTAAATATTATAAAGGTATAATATGTAAGTCTATTTTGACTATTTATACATAATAAATTAAAGTAATAACAATCTCAAATAACGCTATTATACTTTAAAAAAAATAAAATAGTTTTTAAACGTTATATATTAAATACCTCAAATTTTCTATAAAATCAGATGCTGTTTAGTAATCTCAAACTGGTTCTCAATATTGAATTTGATGAAAGTATCCAAATTTTCTAAAACTTATTTATGGAAGAATAGGTCAATTTCTTCTCCATCTTATTAAATGAATATTAAATTTAACGAGAGTATCCAAATTTTCTAAAATTTATTTATGGTAGATCGATGAGATATTCTGGAATGTCGATTTGGACAAATTGCCCAACCTAAGTGTACCATTAATATGAAAATTAAAGGTAGTCGGGACCATGCTTGGCTGGTAGCCGCCACCCACCCGGATTATAAGCTCAAATAACAATTTTGGTTTCTTATAGACACAAATAACGAAACGTTCTCATCCATGAAAATCAAATTACGAAACTAAAGAATTCCCTTTTCTGTCTGATCGCAAAGTCAATGGACCCTTTTTTCAGAATTTGGCACCTTCCATGTTTACCCTCGACAATTTCTTCCATATGAGGTAGTATGGATCATCAAGGCACCCGAGATCAGCATTTCTTTCCTATCTTGATGGCCAAGCCACTTGCATTATTTAAGGGGAAATGAGATCTCGTATAGAACCATTAACTAGGGTAAAGCAATATTTGATTTAATCCTCTAATTTGATAATAATTCAAGGTTTATATATTGCTCGTGTCTCCCCTTGGAGACCCTCACTTGCATGAATAGAAGCCTTTCCTATTAACGAGCAAAGCAACCGCCACTAAATAAGACGGGAAGACCGGCCGGCGATCCTTGGGAATTCGTCTTTTTTCCATAGTTGTCTAGATGATTTATGCCACTTGGAGATATGGTAGCCTAAATTAAACCTAATAATTTAATTTTGTTACAAATAATTATTAAAAGAAAAACACAAAAAGCATTTTCGTTGTTGCCAAGGGCAACGTGCCTCTGAGCCTGACTGACGGCATTTCCATTTTTCAATTCTCATTGTTGACCAACTCTGTTCACAAGGTTCATTGTTTGACACTTGGCCGTCTGTCACCTGTGCTCTGCTTTGTTAGACTTCCATTTTTGGCCGCCTTCACAAATCATCAAATCAATTCCTTCGTCAGGAAAACTCCAAATTTGTTCACAATGTTTTTGGGCAGTTTGTTATCATCTCATTCTCTTGGTTTAACTCATCAGAACTCGGTCCGATTCCAATCTAAATTATTATACGGATTTACCTTCTTTTAAAATCATGAAAACATTTTACGGAAAATTTTATGCAAAATAGTAATAATAATAATGGGGAGGGTACTCATGCTCTTGGAATCTTCGGCAACAAATGCATGCCCTGTTGGCTGGGCATCAGTATAGGAATTGGATAGGAAAAATATTTTTAAAATAAAGAGTTATTTAATTCAAGAATCTTGTAATAAAGAATTTCATTTCTAGAAGTGAATCTTTAAGATCTTCTAGAACCTACTAATGAAGGAAAGAATCAGTTTGTGCTTTGAATGTTTGTACCGAATAGAGATGGGATGGCTGGTTTTGTTTGAGTCGGGGTCATTTTGTAATTTTACCGAACTAATTTATAAAAATAATAATTAAAATCACAAAAAAAAAATTTAGAAAAATAAAAATAAGTGCGTGTGATTACAAAGAGTGTGTTTGACCATCTCCCCGCCAAGACGGCATATATTTTGATCATCATGATAATTTATATTCTCGGTAAAATTAATTAATTAAAAAATTAATCAATTAATTAAGTTATATATATATATTTTTAATTTGATTAAAAAAAAGTTACAAAAGCAATAAAAATTTACCGTAATATCTCACTATATATAATATAAAGGACGGAATTTCTCCTAAAATCTGAATTTAATTAATACGTATCTTAATCTTCCAAATTAATTAAATAATAATTAAACTAATAAAAAATTTGTCTTTTTGTTCTCTGAAACTTCTGCTGGAGAGAGAGAGTGAGAGAGAAGACCAAGACCCAGGACACAAACAGTTTGTTTCATTATGATTTCCTATGCATTTTCCCGCGAAATTATATATCCTCATCGCTTTCCAAGAAAGTCCCATCTTATGTAGTCTTCTAGCAACCCAGCTTCATATTTTGGAAAAAAATCCAAATTTGATCGTATTGAATTCTTCAAAATTACCAAAATTATATTTTCTTTTTCCCGCTTTGAAAATAATTTTTCTCTCTCTTTCGTTGTTTTGTTTTCTCGGAAAATAAATAGAATGCAGTTGTGTTGTATTAATAAGACGGAAATGCGCGTTATATTTCAAAGTCAAAATGGCGAGATCCAATCCAAGTCTTTGTTCAAGGCTTCGGGGCTTTTGAAGAAAAAATTCAAAGCTACGAATACTCGTTTTGTAATTTATATTTTTATCTTATAAATAGCTTTGTATATATATATATATATGTATATATTTATCTGGGTATTTTAATTTGTTAAAAAACACAAACATCCGGTCGTGTTAATCTTCGAAGAATTGGAAGTAAAAGACGTGTTTTTTGTTTCTGGGTACTTTTGTTTTCTTGTGTCGAGAGATTTTAAAAGTTGCTATAAATTGTTAAGGTTCGTTCTTGTGTTACAAAGCTGCGTGTGCCTGTGTTTCTGAGGTTCAGTTCTGTCGTTTTTCTTGTCTTGTCTGAATCATGCTAAAGCCTCAACTATTCTATCTTGTAGCTGAGACTTGACTTATTCTTGGACGACTTTCCATCTTCCTGGTGGGTTTATTTTTGAGCTTTGGAGAGTTTTCTGGTTCTGGGTATTTTATGTGAGTGATTTTCTCGTCAAGAGAGGGCTGCATTGGTTTGTCAGATTTTCTCTTGAAGAGAGCAAATTGTTTGTATTGAGAGAGGGAGAGAGAGAGAGAGAAATGCCTGGGGGTAGAAGGAAGAAGTTGCGTTTGAGCAAAATCTATTCATATGCATGTGGAAAGTCATCTTTGCAGGAAGACTTGTCGCAGATAGGAGGACCAGGATTTTCGAGAGTGGTTCACTGTAATGAACCAGATGGTTTTGAGGCTGGAATTAGAAATTATCGTGACAATTATGTTAAAACTACCAAGTATAGTATTGCAACGTTCTTGCCTAAATCATTGTTTGAGCAGTTCAGGAGAGTTGCCAATTTCTATTTTTTGGTTACTGGCATATTGGCTTTCACTCAACTTGCTCCTTATACCGCGGTAAGTGCTGTTATTCCACTTACTATTGTAATTGGAGCAACAATGGTGAAAGAGGGTATTGAAGATTGGCAGCGAAACAAACAGGTATTGTTTCTTTTCTTCCTCTTTTTTTATTTTATTTTTTGACATTAACTGCTTATGTCTGGGCACCTTTTGCAAGGAGAAGTCTCCTATCCGACCATAAAAGCCTTATGGTGTTATAGTGTTACACAAGGTCTTTTGAGGAAGTACAACTGTCAGAAAATCTTGATCATGTCATTTTTGCTTGAATTATATCTATTTTGTGGTGGGTACAAGGGCGTTTTGATCTTTATATGTGTATTAGGGGAGTATAGGGGAAGGCTTGTGTAGTCTTTTTTTATTGTTTCATTCTTCATGGTGGATGCAGAGGGCATCTTAATCTTTATAAGGCAATCAAAGAGGATATTGGTTAATTCATTTCATTTGTTTAGATTCTTGGCACTTGAAGTTGCTTTTTAGGTAGAAAAAAATTAATATAAAGAAGTTAATAGAACATACTATTTTAATGGGGTGCTTATTTGATTATGAATTTGTGTTATACAACTATTTATTGAAACTTACGTATCTTTAGAAACAGGAACACGGAAAAGCTAGGTTGTTTCATATTGTTGTAGAGTCTACACAATTTACTGCTATGTTCTCTTGCCTGTTGTAAGAGTATTTGGGAAATGCATTTACTTACCAACTAATTTGATGAACCTGTATATATATATGTATATATATATATATGTGTATGTATACATATTTTAGCTTGATATATAATACAAACATGAATGCTTTTCAGGATATTGAAGTTAACAATAGAAAGGTAAACGTGCTTAATGGTGATGGAAGTTTTGGTTATACTAAATGGAAGAATCTGCGAGTGGGTGATATAGTAAAGGTAGAGAAGGATGAGTTTTTTCCGGCAGACCTCCTGTTGCTTTCATCCAGTTATGACGATGCAGTCTGCTATGTTGAGACCATGAACCTTGATGGAGAGACAAATTTGAAACTTAAACAAGCATTGGAGGTAACTTCAGTTTTACATGAGGACTCAGACTTCCGGGATTTTAGGGCCACCATTAGATGTGAAGACCCAAATGCAAATTTGTACTCCTTTGTTGGAACTATGGAGTTTGAAGAGCAACAACATCCCCTAACTCCTCAGCAACTTCTCCTCAGAGACTCAAAACTCCGAAATACAGACTACATATATGGGGCTGTTGTCTTCACTGGTCACGATACAAAGGTTATGCAAAATGCTACTGATCCACCTTCAAAGAGAAGCCAAATCGAGAAGAAGATGGATCGAGTAATCTACTTAATGTTTTTTGTTGTATTTTCAATGGCATTTGTTGGTTCCGTTGTTTTTGGCATTGCAACTGATGAAGACTTGGAAAATGGGAAGATGAAAAGGTGGTATCTTCGACCTAATCGCTCCACAATTTTCTTTGATCCTCATAGAGTAGTGATTGCATCAATTTATCACTTCTTTACTGCTATAATGTTATATAGTTATTTCATCCCAATCTCGTTGTATGTGTCGGTAGAAATTGTCAAAGTCCTTCAGAGCATCTTCATAAATCAAGATATTCACATGTATTATGAGGAGGCTGACAGACCGGCACATGCCCGTACCTCAAATTTGAATGAGGAACTTGGCCAAGTTGATACAATACTTTCTGATAAGACTGGAACATTGACCTGCAATTCAATGGAGTTCCTCAAGTGTTCTGTGGCAGGAACAGCTTATGGCTGTGGTGTTACAGAGGTTGAGAGAGCTTTGAATAGAAGGAAAGGTTCACCATTAATGAACGGAAAATTAAATGGTTTGAACCATGTGGAGGATTCTACTGAGTCAAAATCATCCATTAAAGGCTTTAATTTTAAAGATGAAAGAATAATGAATGGGAGCTGGGTTAATGAGCCTCATGCAGATGTTATCCAGAAGTTTTTTCGCTTATTGGCGGTATGTCATACTGCCATACCTGAAGTGGATGAAAGTACTGGTAAGGTTTCATATGAAGCTGAATCACCAGATGAAGCAGCATTTGTGATTGCAGCAAGAGAACTTGGATTTGAGTTTTACAAGAGGACACAGACAAGTGTCTCTGTGCGTGAGCTTGATCCAGTGTCTGGCAACAAAGTTGAAAGGTCAGTGTCTCTTGTCATGTCTTAGTTAAATAAGAAAGGAATTGATAGTATTAAGAAACAGCATTGCTACTCATTTTACTCAAAATAGTGCCTAGATATTTATTTGTTTGTTTTTTTTTTTCCAGGTTGTATAAACTGTTGAATGTTTTAGAATTCAACAGCTCAAGAAAGCGCATGTCTGTGATAGTAAGAGATGAGGAGGGAAAACTAATACTACTTTGTAAAGGTGCTGACAGGTTTGTGATTGTCATCCTTGAAACAATGGAACCTCTGCTTTTATTTCCAATTTAAAATCAGCATAGTTTCTGTCATGCAGTGTCATGTTTGAAAGGCTTGCTAAAAGTGGTAGTGCTTTTGAAGATGCAACCATGGACCATGTGAATGAATATGCTGATGCAGGACTGAGGACATTGATTCTTGCATATCGTGAACTTGATGAGGAAGAATACAAAAATTTCAATGAAGAATTCACTCAGGCCAAAAATTCAGTAAGTGCTGATCGTGAAACATTGATTGATAAAGTGACTGAGAAGATGGAGAAAAATCTAGTTCTTCTAGGTGCAACAGCTGTAGAGGACAAGCTCCAAAATGGGGTGAGTCAGACAATACTGAGGATTGTCAATTGTTTGAATCTTTTTAGATATGGGGCATGAGACGTGAAATGATCCTTTCTCTTTTTGTGCCTCCCAGGTTCCAGACTGCATTGACAAACTTGCACAAGCAGGAATTAAAATCTGGGTTTTGACTGGGGACAAGATGGAGACTGCCATCAATATTGGGTATGATTTCTGGGTACAACTGTCTACATCAATGCTCTAAGTTGAGGCCGAGTTTCTTATGACTTTTCAAACTAAGAGAAAAGAAATTTGCAGCTATGCTTGTAGTTTGCTCAGACAAGGAATGAAGCAGATAATAATTAACTTGGAAACTCCACAAATCAAAGCTCTGGAAAAAGAAGGAGACAAGTCTGCAATCACCAAGGTAAATTACTTTTAGATTTTCAGACTTTTTCTTTTCTTTTCAAAATAAATTCACTTTTTGTGAAATTTGCAACTTTGATGACCAAGGTAGCAAATAATGGGCCCTTTAACATCATGAGTTTGTTTAGAGATAGTCTTGAGGGTTTTAGAGACAATGAACGACCAATTTCTGTTGTACTATATGATGAAATACTCTGTGATTACTTCCATTTTGTTGATTTATAACTTCACTTCGTGCCAACCATAATAGAATCGTAATATGTGACACATTTCCTGTTTTGCCTTTCTTCGGTTTTACCCTATTTTCCTCAATATATTTTTTATTGGATTTATTAGTTTGGGATTCCTCTCATTGTATCTATGGTTTCCATTTTTGGCTTTCCTAACGTTTGATAGTACCAACAACAAGAATTCTCTGTTTCTACTAGGTCTTTTGGACTTGAGTCATTAATTTTCTTTAATAATCAACTGAATAGCTTCTTTCTGCTTGTCCTATTTTAGGATTTTAACACTTCTTCCTATCTATTAATGATGGAAGGAGATGACTTTGACATAGAGCGCTTCTGTTTATGCTTGTATAAATAGAATTAGGAAAATCCTTGATTGCTGCATGCTAGTTATGAGGCTGACATATGGAGCAAACTCTATGCTTCTGTAAATAACCATTGAGGTTGATGTATCTAAATTTACTTAAGGCTGTAGATGTAAGACTAACGGGGTATATGGCCCATCTTTTAGGCATCAAAGGAAAGTGTTCTTTGTCAGATAACTGAGGGGAACACTCAGGTCACCACATCAGGTGGGAGCTCTCAGGCGTTTGCGTTGATCATTGATGGGAAATCACTTACGTATGCTCTTGAGGATGATATTAAAAATATGTTTTTGGAGCTTGCAATTGGGTGTGCATCTGTTATTTGCTGTCGTTCATCACCCCGACAGAAGGCACTGGTGAGTTGATATTCTTGAATTGATTATCTCCACTATAATTCCCTTTGAGTTCTATTTTTGTTTGGAAAGTTTTGAAATGTGTGTATTTAAATTTAAGGACTAACTTAAATTATGAAACTAAAAAACTCAGGTTACAAGACTAGTTAAAACCGGTACTGGGAAAGTTACATTAGCTATTGGTGATGGTGCCAATGATGTGGGAATGCTTCAAGAAGCAGATGTTGGTGTCGGTATCAGTGGTGTTGAAGGAATGCAGGTGCTTATCAGATTATTAGACAATTATCGTTAATGGATGTGAAACTTCATACTTATTTATACTTCTAAATGCTCATGAACTCTTTTTATGGTTATTTTCACTTCAGGCAGTTATGTCAAGTGATGTTGCCATAGCTCAGTTCCGGTATCTGGAACGCTTGCTACTTGTACATGGACATTGGTGTTATAGGAGGATCTCAACAATGGTAATTATATTCCTTTATCTTATTTGAACATAGGACAAGTTTTCAATATTAGTTTCCAACATTATTAGTTACCCCAATAATAACACGAGAGTTCAATATTTTACTAGAAGTGGGAAATTTTCAAAATCTTGTCATGAGTTTAAACCTTCATACCCTGATAAATTGACGTATGTCTTCGTCTGTTGGCAGATATGCTATTTCTTCTACAAGAACATCGTTTTTGGCTTCTCTCTCTTCTTATATGAGGCATACACATCATTCTCAGGGCAACCTGCGTACAATGATTGGTATTTGTCACTTTATAATATGTTCTTCTCATCATTTCCAGTAACTATTATGGGTGTTCTAGAACAAGATGTATCTGCAAGATCTTGTCTCAAGGTAGGCTAACCATCCAAATTTATGGATTCCGTAATTTTATTATTTTCATTTCATGGTGTCTGATAGAAGATAATATGCTCACCATGCATGCTTGATCCTACAATTTGGCTGAGTTTATTCCTTTTTAACTCCCTGGGGTTTGCTTGAACGTTACACAGGACGGGCAATTGGTGCCTGTAGTGTGGTTGGTGTGTTTAAAGTGAATTTTTTTGGCTATTTCTTATAACTGTTAGATTACATTCTTCGAAACCAAAGGTATCTAATAAGATATAACAAAATCAAAATAACAAATATCTGAGCACCAGTAAATACTTCAAATTTTAATTTTAAAAGATGATAAAATATCATAACAGTAAAGAATTGTCTCCTTCAAAATTTCTTGGAGTGGCATAACAGAGAAGCACTTCATTTGAATTATGGGGGCAGTTTTGGCTGTTTTGTGCAAAAGAATTGAAAGGACTGAATATGCTTTAACAGAAGTTGTCATTTTTATGGTGGTCAACACACTTACACAGTCCCCTGCGGTCTGAAATAACCTTCTGTCGGTCTATTTGACATGTTATGTTCTTTCCGTAATATTATGTGATGATTGTTCCTTGCTTTTCCTTTCATTTTGCAGTTTCCTGTTTTATACCAAGAAGGGGTGCAAAATCACCTCTTCAGATGGCGCCGGATAATTGGCTGGATGCTTAATGGGGTTTTCACTGCATTAATTATTTTCTATTTCTGCGCAAAATCACTGGAGAATCAGGCCTTTAATAGTGATGGAAAAACT
This sequence comes from Bursera palmeri, assembly GCA_026225775.1. NCBI lineage: Eukaryota > Viridiplantae > Streptophyta > Magnoliopsida > Sapindales > Burseraceae > Bursera > Bursera palmeri. Next base: position 5,031 of record JANKKB010029481.1, on the reverse strand, counting down.
GTTGGAAGGGATATTTTTGGTGCCACAATGTATACATGCATCGTTTGGGTAGTGAACTTGCAGTGGGCACTTGCAATCAAATACTTCACTTTTTTGCATCATCTTGCCATGTGGCTTTCTATTATTCTCTGGTACATATTCATGTGTGTCTACGGAAGCATGTCGCCCACTATATCTACCACTGCTTACAGAATTTTCACTGAAGCCCTTGCGCCTGCTCCTTCTTATTGGCTTGTTGTACTTTTCGTGGCAATCTCAGCCTTGATCCCATACTTCTCATACACAGCAGTTCAGATGAGGTTCTTTCCCATGTATCATGAAATGATTCAGTGGATAAGGTATGAGGGGAAATCAAATGATGCTGAGTTCTGCCATATGGTGAGGCAGAGATCATTGCGGCCGACAACTGTAGGTTTTACAGCACGTGTAGCATCAAGAAGCGACCATGTAAGAAATGGAAGTCGGAACCATTAGACCCTTGGATGATACTTTCTGAGTAAGGTACCTGTCAACAAATGTGGGTTGTATAGATCTGTCCAAACACTTGAACTGTGCCTGCTGTATGCTACCATACTGAAATATAGGGGATTTTCCCGCTAGAAAGTAGAAAGTATTCCCTGTTAGAAAACAATACGATTGTACAGAGGCCTTATTCAGCTGTACCATATGTTGTATGGGTAGAATATGTGTCAAGTTCTGTAAAATTTTGATTCTTAGTCAGTTAGTCTTTGAAGCTCAGCATCTGTCTTTTGTTTTCTTCTGTAATTTTTTTTTTATTTCTTGTTTTGTCTTCAAAAAATATATAATTGGAAAAAAGGGTCTTGATGATGCATCCTCGCTCTTCTGGTCTTGTGTTGGAATTTGATACATTTCCATTCCTGTACTAAACGTGGCTTTGAGAAGGTAAATCCTTGTTTCTCTGGACTAGTTTAACTGGTCATGTGATATCAAGGCAGAAGAATTAATGTAGACAATTGTAATGACTTCGGCATGGTGCATATATAACGTTTTGCTACGTAATTATCAATCCATATGAGAAGACTCTGCAACGAGCGCTGGTCTCATGGGGTTTTGTCTTGTGAGTATTCTGTTTTTGACAAATCCTTCAGAGTCTGTCCTGTGAACAATTTTGGAGTCTGTTGGTTTACAATAACATTTTGTATCGTTTCTTGACCTTCACGAATTGTATTTAGGTACAAGTTGATGCATAGTGGTGCATTCAAGTTTCACGAAAGAGCAAAGCAAATAAACATTTGAGAAAAAGGATAATTGGTGAGTATAAATTATGTGCCTTACAGTTGTCTACTAAGCCCTTGTACCGACGCCTAATAAAAGAATCATAATAGGTTTAGGTGTATTTGTCATATATTTTATTGGTCATCGAATTCATTTTACTTGGAAATCTCCAAGTGGGTGTGGGACAACCCTTGAGTTGATATAGAAAATTGGGATGCTTGAGAAGTTTGTTGGGGAGTGAAGCTATTAGATTACGTTTTCTGCATCACATTTGATACGAAAATAATTCAATTCCAACTTCCAAGAACCGCTGTTTCTATGTAAGGAACTGAAGCATAATTCATCATCACCGCAAATGATTGCGAGAAATTGTAGAACTAAATCATTGCTCGTAAAAAATCCTGGAAGAAATCATTCAATTGATAATTTTTTTAGTCTAAATGCTGGACAACCACAGACCAGTTTGATTGTTTACGTATGTCAATCACATGGAAATCCAGCCAACACGCTCAACAAAATTCCAATATCAATCTGGATTCCAGATAAAAATAAAAATCCCAAATCACAGGGATGCGACATACGTAGTTTCTGCATAATATATACATCCGAGAAGAATATTCTTCTATTTGGTTTACAAATATAGAAGAATATTCTTCTATTTGGTCATTTTCATGCATAAATGTCGAAACCAAACATTACGATTACAGGTAAAGAATATGCAAGTTGTGTTAATAGTTGTCTTTCTCAAAGACAAGACAATAATTGAGGAGTCACCAATTGTTAATTAATTAATACATAAATCTTCCTCCTCCTTCTCCTTCTCCAAAAATCCTATCAAGATTTCGAGATATGACCCTCAAAAACACGCACAGAACAACCAAACAGCCAAAGACAAGAACAAAAAAAGAAAAGGTTAATGGGTTCACATCAAACCGTACATGATCAGAGAAGATAAAAGTTTGACAATGACGATGATCGTTGTTATGATCTAATGGATGATTAAGCCATAACACACCTTCCCTTCCCCATATACATGTTAACATATATAGCATTACCAACTATACATCTGCTCCAAACTAAGCGACTGCAAGGCCAAGAAAGTCAGCAGCAGACTTTGCCATGATAGTGGCAAACTCATTGAAACTGATAACACCATCTCCATTGGTGTCAGCCTCCCTCATCATTTCTGAAAGCTCACGATACGTCAAAGGATGACCCATTTTAGCCATGGAACCCGCAAGCTCAGCCGCGGTTATATAACCATTCCCATCACGGTCAAAGGATCGAAAAACCTCCAAAAGTTGTTCTTGGTTGATCAGCACCTCTTCATTCATGTCAGGCAATATTGCATGAACCAACTCATCGAATTCCACGAAGCCGTTCCCATTAGCGTCCATGTTGGCCAGCAAAACATTTAACTGGTCACCGCTGGGCTTGAGGCCAAGAGAACGAAGAAGTGCAGCCAGCTCTAACTGCGTGAGGCTGCCATCAGAGTCCATGTCAAAGCGCTTGAAGATGGCTTTGAGTTGTTTAACCTGGTCGGTTTGGACGGCAGCCAAGAGAGTCATGATTCCCGATGAGGAAAGATAGGTGGAGAAGAACAAGAAGAGGAAACTGTTGCTTGTGTGATTGTATTATATTATATGGGAAGGTTAGGTTTGTTTGAGATGAGAGGCTTGGCTTCTCTATTTTGTAGTACGGAGCTGAATGGTTCAAACCAAAGCGCGTTGAATAGTAGGATTGAATTAATATTAATATTAGCTCGTGAGAAGGGCAATACGGTGAAAAACTTTTATTCTTTTGTCTTTATATGTAAGTGTAAAAGTTCACAGGCACATGAGTTCCTGATTATGTCCACTTGAGGCGTTCAATATTTAGTACACCATAAGCTTTTCAGTCTGTCATCATGTGACGTTTTGCATCAGGATTTCGGTTTTTTTTTTTTGGTTATTTGTTTGTTAACAGATTACGTAAGGCACAACTAGTGCTTCACATTCAACAACTTTTTTTTTCTTTAATTCCAAATTTATGCAGTCATTGCCAAATAGGTTAGGGGAAAGAAATTCAGGAGCAATACAATGTTTTCCAATTTGACTCCTGGCTATCCTTTTAGTGCAATGGACAGTGGCGTGCAATGGCATAAAGTGCTGTCCAAAATTAAATCTTTTTTTTTTCTTTTTTGGTAACCTCTTTGAAAGCAGAATATGCTAAGCTTATATTGAAAGTCTCAGTCTAATGCTTCTAAACCATATTGAAACAAAGGAGCCCAAGGTGTAAGAATAACAAAAATGATTAAGTTTGCTATCAGTTTGATGATTACAGTAACTACTCTGTTATTGTAAATAATGAAAGGAGAAAGTATCAGAATTATAATGTTGTATGAGGGTGTAATTGGTATGTTAACCTACTCAAATAATCAATTATTGTCTATTCAACAATTTAGCTGAATTGAAACAATTGATATTGATCAAGAGTTGATCAACAATACTTGCATATTAGCCATGTAATGAACAACTTGAAGAAGCAACGACTTCAACAAATTCGAACTGTGCAGCACAAGTATCAAATTCCTGTTGAGTTAGACTTGTTGAAGGGCTCCTTGATCGCTGCCTACCCCAAAAGCTTCCAAATGCAAACTCTCCGTTTCGTGAAAACTCCTCCAATACCTTCTCAACCTCCTCCATGCAGCACCTGAAACCATGGTCTCCATTCATGGGAAACCTTTCAACTTTAGCACTTAATTGAGAACCACCATGAAATTCCCAAAACTCATCTTGAAATCCACGCTTCACCGTTTTGATAATTATTCCTCCCTTCCTTCTATGCCGAAGCTTCTTACAGTATTCTTTGGCCTTTCTGACGAGCTTGCATGGAAGCTTGAGCAAGAAGAAAATGATGATCTGCAAGATCAAGCATTGGCAGCAACAAGAAATAACAACACAATCTGCTGCAAGGATGTTCCAATCTTCCATAGCCATGAATGAAGAATAAGGAAGGAGGAAATGGTTTTGAAGAAAAATGGTTAATAGAAGTCATGTTTTGTGAAGGAAGAGGTTCCTTCTCCTCTTGGGAGGTATTGTGAAGGGTTAAGGGTAAAGCAAAAAGAATGATATGTGGCAAAGCTAAAAAAGGTGGCAATAACTCATGACTTCAGATTACATATAAATTTCAGTAACAAAGTAACTATAGCTTTCAAGTGGGTCTATCAAATACAATAGAATATTGGCCCTAAAGGAATTATAGGCTGTCCTGACCTGATTGCTTGTATTCTACTCCACAATGTGAAATTGGACGAAGTCCTGTATAACTTTAAGCCTGAATGTTTCAACTGTTCATGGAGCTTGTCTTTCAAAGTAAGGTCTCCCTCTAGAACAAGAACCAAAATATACATCTGCTATATTTTTCTTCATGAATTACTTTTCAGGCACTTTGTTTCTTCGCTTCTGAAATGTTAATTTCATCTACAATGGGGTAAGACGTGTGGTGCATATAAAGGATTGATTCAAGAAGGAAAGATCAACTTCAAGGTCAGCGAGTTCAACCAGGAACATGAATCAAGTGTTAAGACTTTTTAACTTCTGCTTCTTCTAACATGAAATGAAAATAGAAATTAGCAGTTGGTATCATCCGAATAAATGCATAATTAATCTAATTATTTAATTATGTCAGTTCAGGCTCCATCACTAGTCATGCAGGGTGACGGATTGAACTGGTCTCCTGATGTATATTGAGAGGTTTTTAAGCATGAAAATGGAGTGTTAACACAAGCCAATAATCAAGAATTTTCAACCACCA
>JANKKB010029480.1:143-24253 GCA_026225775.1 Bursera palmeri | reverse complement strand
CACGTATCGCGTAAAAACTTCACATTTCTAACTTCCTAATCCAAATGTGCAATAAATCTCTAAATATCCTTCAATAACCGGTATACAATATCAATCTATCAATCTAAGTAGGAAATAATCACAACCCAAGCAAACCTTAACCCATAATCACAAAATACACCGATTAAAATGTAATAGAAAAGAGTAGAAGAGGATTCCCTACCTCGAATTAGTGATACGCGGAAGCCCGGGGCTTTCCTCTCTTCTTTCTCTTTTTTCCTTCTCTTTTCTCTTCTTCTCATTTCTGCTCTCCTTTCTTTTCTTCTCTTCTGCCGTGCAAATGAAATAAGAAAGAAAGGCTGGTTTTTATAAAAATTAGGGTTTTGAGACACACTTGTCATTTTTAAAATTGTTAAGTTTGCAAAATCCTGTATCGGCATCGCGGCGCAAAACATTCTACGTTGCAGCACAAAACCGCGCCCCAACGTATAATTTATTTCACGCCTCAGTGTAAGACTGCACCTCGGTATGGAATCGGTTCCATGCCCCGGCGTCAGTTCTCTGACTTTGATTAAAAATGGTTTCCAATAACTCAGTGCCTCGGCATGGAATGGTTTCACACCTCGATGTGGAGCTACGTCCCGGCGTGGAATCCATTTTACGCCGCGGCGCCGACTCTCTATTTGGCCCACATTGATTTTGGATTCAGCCATAATTCAATCCCAATCAACACACAAACATTCCTATAGCCATTCGTCCATATACACCAATCTTGTACTTTTAATATCATTTTAGTCCCATTTCCAGAATAGTTTGAATATGAACTTCCATACACATTAATTCACCTATAACAACACATATAAATACTGAATACATGTGCAAAAAAAAATTTCTGGGTACCAACTCGAAATTTTTCATTATTCCAAATTTTTGGGATGTTATAGATTGGCTTTGCAGCCCCATCTAACTACCTCTCCAAACATTTTGCATCTTTTCCTTCAGTTTTTCTCTGTTTTTCTTATGTCCTACAATATAAAATAAGATATTAACAAACACTCTAAACTCCTAAAATCTAATATAAAAAACTAACAAAATCATAAGTAAATGAGGGAAAAATACGTAACAAATCCTCACTAATCAGTTAAGACTTGTACGGGTGTACTTACACGTTCTTGGCAAGTAATCCTTTCTTGATAAATAAAAATTATTGTAGTTATTCTCGTATACTATGTTGTGATTACTAATAATGAATTATTTCAATCGGTACAAATTTGGGCCTTTGAGGCTATTCCATATTGTGGTCGCCATAAGGCGGAGATTCTAGAGTACACGAGGATCTTTCCTAGGATTTTGAAATGGCAAGCCACCAAGATTCTGACAGTCGATGAGATTAATGCTAATGTTTTCTTGAAGTATAAGGTAAATTATATATGATATAAACAAAAGAAACACTTCTTTATATTTGTTTATTGAAATATAAGTAATTTATGTTTGTCCTTATTCTATATTGTGTGGGGTTTGAAGCCCATTTCGGCGCTCAATGCAACCAAGAAGGAGACTCAGCAACCCTAGTATCCTAATTTTGGTCCACACAGTCGATGGCACCGATGGTCAACATTTGAAGCAGGCCGCCTCCCAGCGGATAATGGGCCACCTGAGGTGGCCCGTTCGCCTCTAGTGGTTCGTTCACCTCCAACGGTTTGTTTGCCTTGGGATATTCCGAATGTGACCCCATCAACGGCTAAGACCAGGAGCCTACTAGAGCCCCATGTATTGATATGCTATATAGAATCTTTTTCAACATTCTCAACAATTTTATTTAAATCTAACCTACCATTATTTCTTATCACAAACGCTGGATCTTACACAGACATTGGATTTATTAAGTCAACCATTTAATGCTCAATTTTCCAAACTCAAGGATCGGTTCAATGCGAAGTTTGATGAGTTGACTAGGTGGTGTGACCAACTCGATAATCATATTGTCACCAAGACCAAGGCATTACAGAAGGAGCTTAAGAATATGGTAATAACTGGATTAATTTCTATTCCATTTTTATTTTTTCAATTATGTTTATTTCTTTTCTGCATTATAATGTTGGTAATATATATATAGATATTGAGGTACTTTTGACATTTAAAGTGAGTTGACTAGGTAAATCTGAAAATTATTAGAATATGTTATTTTTTCTTGGCAACCCTCTTATATGGTTATTTCTCCGAAATTTCCTAAAATAAAAGGGCTAAATAAGATCAGTTTATTAAATACAATCTTTTTACTTATATGGGATCAAACGCATACCATTGACCAACAATTTAAGCTATTAGTTATCGCAACTTTATTTTTGAATAACAATCGTAAAGTCAGGTCAACCAGTCACGTATTTCATGCCAATCTCCTATAACATCTACTCGAATCAAAGGTTGATCGTTGACCCTCGTTTGAAAATTTTTTGTTTCTCCTCCATTTGGAGTTCTCCCCTTAGAAAAATTAGAAAAAACTTTTTTTCTTACATTGAGTAGAAGTAGGTACCTCAAATCACTTGATTTCTCTAATCAAAACCCGTCATCATTTATTAATCAAATATCCAATAGCCGAAAGTAAAATAATAATAAGAAAAATTAACTTAAATGTACCATAATTGACCTTTTAATGCAAAAAAAAAAAAAAAATTCTCCTTCTACAGTTAAGATGTGAGGACGAAATTCCAAGGACAAATACCAAAGGCATTAGATGTTTTCGTAGTTCTAGATACACCAGAAGAATGATTCTAATTAAACTCTTATGAAAAGTGTCACCATTTTTACAAGCTTTTAGGATCAATCATCTTAACTATAATCATAAGGTGGGACTAAACAAAAAATTATATTCTTTAAATATATCCTTTAAATAAATTTTATTAAATAAATTTTGATAAATTGATTTAATTCATCTCATCTTCATAATTTCAAAACTAATCCTAACATAAACTTAATAGAAAATTAATTACGAAAAAAATTTTAATAGAAAAATGTGAATTTCTAAATGTTATCCTAAAATTGTTAATAGAGTTGTAAGTAACATTTCTACATCATTTTGAAAGAAATTTATTCTGGAATTTTAGAATAAACTTTTAAAAATATATATATTATCATTTAGAGTTGTTTTATTGGGTTCCCACTGTTTATTTCATTAGACTAGACCTTCTATTTTTTTTTAGCAATATTATCCTCGAACAAAAGTTATTGTCATAAACCCTAATTTAATTCAATATCTTAATTAAATTCCAACATGTAAGGCACAGTTTAAAACTCTCGAATATAAATATTCTTTAATTTAATATATATTTATTATTTAAAGTAGTTAGAAAGGAAATTGATTATGTTAAGAAACATTGTAAATGTAAACAGTTGTACTTTAAAAGATAGCAAATATCTTAAAGTGAAAAAGAGTTTGGATTGGATTTCATCGTGCTTAAGCATTAATCTACAAACTTGTGCTATGCATGGCGAGTGAAAACCCCAAAAAACAAGAAAAAATTGCAAATATCGAACAGATCTAAAGGGAGCAGTTGAAAAATTACATGAACCTACAAAACTTTTATGTCATGACCTTTGCTCGATGTCTGACTGCATTCAATAGGGTCAAACATCAAACACTAAACAACAAACAATATCCAACAGTCTAATATTCGAAGCTCGATAGTGTCTGCTAGTTGTTTATTGTCGGATATCCAATAATCAACAGCAGTCTAATATTCGAAGCTCGATAGTGTCTGCTAGTTGTTTATTGTCGGATATCCAATAATCAAACAGCATCGGGTAGTGTCTATAAGTATCTCTATTGAGTGTCTAATGGCGGATGAGTTATGGTGTCAAATTTTTTCAAGAGTGAGTAATTTTTCATCAAGATCTCCCACTCACAAGCTCAAAAGCATAGCCCATACCAATGTAATGTGAGTCCAACTCACAACCAAAACCCAATCCAACATTAAAGCCCATATTATTGAGCACACCCATATTATTGAGTACACCTTTATTTAACCCGAAACAATATCTAATAAATCATTATTAAATCATATTCTTTCCTCTTATTGTCCCCTAACAAACGTATTTAATTACAAGTTCCAATGAACCCAGCCTAGTACCATATTATCTCATAATTGCAGTGAGCTTTGTCCATTAATTTGACCCATTCTACTATAAGCTCAAAGTTGCACTCTTGAACTAAATACTCTTATTACCAGAAAACTTAATAATTTAATCTGATTAAATTATTACTTCAAGTTTTATTCATCGAGCAACAAAATTACATAGATAGTTTCATAGGACATTGATAATTGAAGCTAGGTTAAATTAACCATTTTACCCCTCCAATTACATCTTTTTCCTTAAGACCAATTTTACATCTAATAAATTAATTGGTTTAATAAACTTACTTCATTAAATACTCATCAAGATTTATTATTCAAGAACTTGTAAAACCCTCAAGACAATATCTCTTAAACTTTACAGAGTTATGAGTTCTATATCTATAAAATAGTGTTCTCTGTCTTACAAAATTTACAATCCCAATTAGCCAAGATATTGACATTTATAATAAAGATTTCACTTTCTATTCCAATCAAAAATTGCGTCCTACAAGCCAAAGATATACTACCCACTAAGGATTAATGCATAAATTTCCAAGTTACTCTGGTGTGAAGTTTATGTTTACATTAACAATTGTTACATTGAACCATAAACTTCACGTGGTCCTTGCTCAATTTTTTCACTACAACATTGAACCATAAACTTCATGTCGTCCTTGTTGAATCTATTCACAATACACAAGTGTCTTTGTCCTAAAATCTTCACTTTAATGATTTGAGACTCATCATCCCCACGTAGGCAAAAGAAATAATAACCTTGTCCAAACATAGAGTCCAACTCTGTTTATAGGTTATGCATTATATTCAAGCTATGATAGGGTTCTAAATCTCCTATAAATGGCCATCTTATATAACCAAAAACTCTATCATTGTTCTAGCTTAGGAACCATGATCACTAATGCTATATTAGAAATAAGAAATAACAATGGTTGAATATGAAAAATAATTTTTATTTATTCACAACTTATTTACATTGTTAGAATTATATCTTACTCTAAGGACATATCTATGACAGAGAGATCTTTTAAAATCTGAGATCCACTTTTCAAATTATTCTAGTACATTTTTTTTACAAAATAAAGAAGTTTAAACTTAGGTCTTTTGAACATTTTAAATTTTTATTATTATATAAGGGTTCTATATTTATAAGTTTAATCTAGCTCTTCCTACTCTTAAGAATTTTGAATCTTCTCCCCCACCTGACACAATCCATTACCCTTTTTGTCATTATGAATGTAGAAAATACAGACACTAATTGATTGAATCATACATAGTCTTTAAATTAAGCGTCAGTTTGAGATTGTTATTACTTTATAAATAAACAATTTTTGCTTTGTTAGAGAAATAAACAACTTATAAAATAAATTCTTGAAGTGTTGGAAAAACAACTTTTAAAAACTATTTTATTTTTTAAAATTAAGATAACAGTGTTTGGGATTGTTATTATTTTTATTTTTATTATGTATAAATAATCAAAATAGATATGTATATCATATCTTTATAATCATTAATTGTTAATATTTATAATAATTTTTTTTAAATTATTTCTAATAATTTCTATACAAATAATTTGTAATTTTATAAAAATAATAACATGTATAATATTTTAAAAACTTAATTAAAGAAAGAATATATGAATTATATAACCAATCAAAGTTTAAATTATTTTTTAATTTAATTTAATATCCAAAAATTAATTTAAAATTAGTATTATAATTTCAAAATAAATATATATCTATAAAGTAATTTAAAATTTATAAAAGTATATTAAATAAATACATGTAAAATAAAATAAATTTATAATTAGAATATGTATTTGTTAAATTCAATAAATATTAATTAAAAAAATCATATTTAATATAATATATCAACAGTATAATCAAAATATAATTAATTCAATAATTCATTAAAAAAACACAATTTTGTAGATTACAAATAAATAAGAGCAATTTTATACTTTTAAATTTTTTATAAGGAAAATTCTAACTTTTTATATTTTAGAAATAGAAATAGTCCTTTAAAAGAGGAAACTTCCTATTTTTAAAACTCTTTATAAAATGGGGAATTAGCAAAAATGACCATATTGGAGAGAAGTCTTTGAAAAATAACCAAGCTTCAATGTTTCTCTCATTCATCTAACCTTCAATAGTGATATTTCCCTTATATTCTTTATTTACCCTCACATTTGATTTTACAAAAATCAAATTTTAAAGGAAAAAAATTACCAACAGTGTCCAGTACTGTTCATAGACTATTCACTGACGGTTCGGATACTGTTCATTGTTCATTTAACGGTTTGATATTGTTCACAGTACTGTTCACTGACGGTTCAGATACTGTTCATTATTTATTTTGACGGTCTAGTATTGTTCACTGATGATTTGGTACTGTTCACGGTTCATTTGATGGTCCGATACTGTTCACAATACTATTCATTGACGGTTCGGATACTGTTCACTATTCATTTAACGGTTCGTATTGTTCACAATTCATTTGACAATCCAGTACTGTTCACAGCACTGTTCATTTAACGGTTCGATACTGTTCACTTAACGATTCATACTGTTCACTGTTTATTTGACGGTCGTACTGTTCATTTTGACAGTTTGTTACTGTTCATTGTTCATTTGACGGTTGATATTGTTCACTGACGGTTCGGATATTGTTCACCATTCATTTTGATGGTTCGGTACTGTTCACGGTTCATTTGACAGTTCGATTTTGTTCACGATATTGTTCACTTGACAGTTCAGTACTGTTCATTGTTCATTTGACGGTTCGATACTGTTCACTATATTGTTTATTTGACAGGTCGGTACTGTTCACTGTTCATAGTACTCTTTACTGTTCATTGACGATCGATACTGTTCACTGTTCATGGTACTGTTGTGTAGTTTATTTAATTTTTATAAATAAATGTGAGGGTAAACAGGAAATATAAGAGAAATATCACTGTTGAGGGTTAGGTGAATGAGAGAAACATGGAAGTTTGGTTATTTTTCAAAGACCCCCCTCCAATATGGCCATTTTGGTTTATTTCTACATCAATTTAGTTTTAAAACAATTTTAAAAGCATTCTCTAACACCTTATATTGTGTTTGCTGTGAAATAGCTTAGACTAAATCTAGCAATTAGATAATATATATATGATTATTGTATCTTAAAAAAATTTTAATACTATTTAATAACCATTCATTTTTCCTGATCTAATAGTAAAAAAAATTGTTTAATTGATATGAAAAAAATTACTTTTTAACTTCTCTTATCTACTCATGAATAATGAAGAAATGTTTAAATTAAATCAAAGAAATTAAGTCATAATATCCTAATACTATATATATAGTTTTCTTTTCTTATTTTTCTAAATAAATCAGTAATTAAAAATGCGCGAGTGCTACACTTAAATCATGCGTTTTCACGTTATTTTCACGAAAAATAAATAGACAAATACGATGTCATGACCAAGCAATAGCAACCCATGAAGGGGCATAATTATTGGCAACTATGTGGCCCTTCTATAAGATTGGAAAAACCTAAATTTGCATTTACAGTTTCTATCACAATTCACTGTACAACTGCTGTAACAGAGGTAAGATGAAAGTTTATTACCAGCACAACTATGATGCTTCTTCAGAAACAAAAGTCTCGTTCCCTGTATGCGAAAACACTTCCAACTCCCCCTCCATAAAGCAGATTTCCAGCTTAAGAATCCATCTTTCTGTTTCTTCTGTACAAGCTTGAGTATGATTTTTGGGCTGTTGTAGACATACTGTCGAGTTATACTACGCAGACTGCAATGTCACCTCCCCGGTAGCAGTCCTCTCATACTCTGCACAAGCCTCTGGGGTGTCTTCTTCACTAGGCGGAACCAGCTGCCAGAAAAGTGGTAGATATGCGTCCCATTCCTTGAGAATAGCAGAGCCTTTACTGCTCCCAGTTTTTTCCTTCACCACAAAAAAGAACGTCAAGTATAGGCCAGTTAGAGAATATGCCAAGAGTCAGCGAGCATGATATAAAGGACCTACAAAAAAACTGCATATAACCGCAAACTAAGGAAAATACTGGAGTTTTATGAAGTTCAGTAACATTATCACAGGCTCTCTGTGCATTCAGTTCACTTGGTGCACTTACAACATGGGCTTCGATAAGGCTCTTCAGTTGTATCTGCCCAACAGGGGCAGTAACTCTTTGGATCTTCACAATCTCTTTATTGACCTGCTTAATGTTGAAAAAGTTAAAAGCTTCTGAAGCTCTGAAGAGAGGAAAGGAAAATGAATTTAAAGAGAAGAAAAATACATAAGATGAGAAGTGATCAAATAGCTTGAGAAATGAAAATGCACCAAGAGTCGAATCTTTAGTGCAACAACTGGAACAGCTTAAAGAACTTATAGAAATTAAGAAAAGAAAGATTAGAACTCCAAACAGGTGCACATTAAGTACTTAGCAGAGAGAAGAGTTCTCTCCAATTATCTTTATACTATCAAAGTTTTAGATACCACGAGTTTAGGAGTTGCATGCCTCCCATTCTCCAAGAAGAAAAAGAAAGTTGTCATAGCATTATTAACTCAATAAACAACGAACCCAATCAAAAACAGAACTCAAGTATAATAGTCTTTCTCTACGCAGATCATACCATAATATGCTAAGATTAACAATAAAGTACTCTCAAGCAACGTATTGAGATCCAATGTTTTGTAGTTGACTGAGAACTTTAAATAATAAACTTATAAGAAGTTATTCACCAAAATGAAACAGAAGGAAATTTCAAACTTCAAATTGCAAGTTCAGATTCTGACTGGTACAGTTTACAGATAAAAGAACAAAAGCCAAGGCATATCAAACGCTTGGTTAATCTCTTGATTAGCTGGAGTTAAATTGTTTAATACTGGAAAATATGTCTTAGGTATAAAATCCACTTGAATTACGTACAGGTTAAAAATTAATGATTCTATGCTGGAAATTTTCAATGCTATACATACATAAACACATAAAAATATACATAAATAAATAAATTATATATATATATATATATAACCTCACATACCTCAAAAGATCTTACAAATGAATCAAACATAACTTTTTTCTTTGGAGAAAATTAGAAGAAATAACCAAATTTTAAAAGTCCTTTTGAATATAACAAGTCTCATAATTTCTTAAATTTTTCAAAGCAAATTCACCCTATTGGACCAAAATGCCCTTATTTTATCTAAACAAATTTTGAAATTCATTTTGACAAACAGGCCAATTTTCGTCCTTGATGGGCCAACAGACAAGTCAAATTCCGCCGTTGACGAGCCAACGAGTAGACCAATTTGCATCCATAATGGGCCAACAGGCACATTAACTTTTGTCCGTAACTGGCCAACGGGTCAAGGCTAGTTTGCTCATTTCAGATCAATTAGTTAGCCCATTGATACTGCAGTACGAGGTTTCAAACCTGATTCTGCAACAACTCATTCTAAATCTCATTTTCTTCACAAATCCTACCAAAATAGTCATTCTACACCACTTTAAACTTTTCTCAAGCTATTTTCTTAAGTTTATTCATAATCTACACCCTTTAAAGAATGGGAGAGTAAGAGTATGAAGAAGAATAAAGTTCAAACAAGATAACATAAAACAATATGCAAGGGTAATTTGGTTAAGGCACATGAGGTTGGTTAAGAAAATAATAGAAAATAAGAGACATGTTATTTTTCCAAAGACCAACCCCAAAATTTGGTTAATTTTACAAATTCCCCCCTCCATTTTTTTAAAAATTGATACTGGGGGAATTCAAATATACGGCCTCTAAGTCATTTTGGTTTTGACATTATGTTCAGAAACTATTTCACCTAAAAGTTTAAGCTTGTAAATGCAGGCTGGACTATAATATTTAAAAAGTGGGTGATGAGGAGCATTAGAACATACCTTGGGGATAAGAGCATTGTCCTCATCAAGAATGTATGCCAAACCTCCAGTCATTCCAGCAGCAACATTTCTACCAACTCTGTCAAAGAAGGATGAAGTTGTTACTAAGATCCATCTCCTTGATTGAGAAATAATAGATTCTGGTAAAGAAACAGCACTCACTTTCCAAGCACAACGACACAACCACCAGTCATGTATTCACAACAATGATCTCCTGTGCCTTCAACAACCGCCTGAGCAAGTGAGTTTCTTACAGCAAACCGCTCTCCAGCTTTCCCTCTAACAAATATCTGGCCACCCGTTGCTCCATACAAACAAGTATTCCCTACTATTGTTGCATCCTCTGGAGAAAAGCCAGTGCTCTCAACAGGAGTTACAACCAACTCACCTCCAGCCATGCCCTAACAACATTTATATTGCCCTAGTCAGATGTTATAAAACAAAAGTGGATGTAAAACATCAATAACAGTTCAACAAAGAATTAACAAGAAAGTTGGTCCATAGGCTTGCATATGAATTCAACAATATAAACTGAGTTAAATAGACATTCATATAAAAACCACCATATAAGTTGGAAATTTCTTAAAATTTGTTGAACCGAATTAACCTGCATTTTGATAAGAAACAGGAAAGAAATATTATCCATAAAGAGGAAATACATCAAAGATCAAGTGAACCAAAGGTCCACTGCAAGAGAAGAAACATAAGCAATGAAAAACATATCCAATCAAGGAAAACCAAAATACAACAGCTTCTCAATCCCTCCAAATAAAGAAATGAGAAATCCATTTAAATTATTTTATTGAGCCAAAACAGCATGCTTCATGCAATCTTTCTGAACTAACCAACCTGAAGATCATGTGAATCTAGTTCCATTTTTTAACAATATATACATTACAAATTTTAATAGAATACCTTTCCCACATAATCATTAGCCTCTCCAATAAGCCGAATGTTCATTCCAGGTATCAAAAAGCATGCAAATGACTGCCCAGCACTCCCAGTAAATCTGTAGACAGGAAAAAGACTTATTTAGCTTGGATTGAGTAAATAGATACAATGTATGCATCTTTAAACTGTTCTTATAAAATATCCTTTGGCAAATCTTACGTTATGTTTAGCTGCCCAGCAAAACCAGTGTCACCATATTTCTTCGCAACCACACCTGCTACACGCCCACAAACAGCACGGTCCACATTGAATATCTTAATGGTTTTGGAGACCACTTTCTCATTCTCTATTGCATCAGATATCTGGAATAACAATAAATTTCTTATAAGAATGCCCATCAGTAGCAATGCATGATAATTTTGTAAGATACAGCAGCAAAACCTAATTTACCTTTGTGTAACACATAAAAGTAACCATCAGATTGAACAACTAATATCAAATAAAACTACTAAAGGGACTTACAGTAGGTTGAAGATTTTTTAAACCAACGAACCTTACAAAAAGTTGATTGCTTTCATATCTTAGGATGGCATGTTTCCCAAGGGAAAAGGTCCCTTTAGGTTAATATTTTAGCATCTATAATTCCTATCTTATATAGGCTTTTAATAGAATGACAGGTCAAAAAGAGGAAGGTGAATTGATTAATGTTTTAAGTGCAATATTAAATCTTCATGTAGTCTTGTCTGGGCTGGGATGGATTCCAAAGTGTCGGTGTAGAAGTTTTATCCTCTCTACATTAGTTCCAATATCATCATAGTTTTATAAGAAATCCTGGGTTAGCTTAAAATTTAAAAAAAAAAAAAAAATGTGACATAGAAAACCCAAATAAGCAATACAGGGCTTTCTGTCCAAAATTGATGTACAATAAGCATCCCCATTGAAAAAGAGTGAAACATTATACTTTGCATACACTTTTCAAACAAATTTCTCTACTCTAAAATTCCCTCTGCTTCTTGAATTTCCTCATTTTATCCTATTTTATCTAAGTCTAAGCAGCATAAAAACAATAAGAAAGAAAATCAGTGCAAGAATTTAAGATTATTCAGTGTTTTCAGTGGTATCTGGTTATAACTGTTCTTCCAATAAATGTGGCACCCTTCCGAATGGGAATACTTGCGGAAACAATCACAAAATGATGAATAAAATACACCTCGAGTTATAGGAGCTAGTTAATACGGTAATCGGCACATCTTATTAGCAAATTCGACTAAAAAAAGAAAGAGAAAAGGCTGGACGGCTGGAACTTTTCTCCTATGACCCGACGAGTTATAACCGAAGATCCCAACAACAATGAAAAAGTTCAAGAGCATAAAGAAGTGAGTATTTAATCATAGCTATAGGCAGAGGAATCCTTACATGAAAGATTTCACAAAAGCATTCGACATGGTTAAAATTGAAAATTAAGAAATTGATTTGGTATCAATGAAGACATAGGAGATAAAGTCTGACCATCTCTTGTAATTGCCTACTTGGATTAAATGACAGATAAATTGAAACTTTTTTATTTCTTGAAAAAATAAATATATTTAAAAACAATTAAAAAAAGAAAAAGAAGAAAGATCCTTTTTGGTTTGAAACAGATCTGAATTGCTTTCTCATTATCTTGCTCATACAAAAGAGATACTTTAAAAAAACAAGATACTTTAAAAAAAACTATCTTCCAATCAAAAGTGCATTTAATGACCAAATTATGTTCAGGAGAAAAGTTTAAGCACAAAATTTATTACCAAATACGAAATGTTCAAACAAATTTTTAGCAAAATCATTTCCTATCAACATCCATAGGATACATAAAAAAATCTTAACCTTAACTGACTCCATATTAGGAGTAAAATTCATGGCTGATCCTGGACGGATAATAGCAAGCAATTAGTGTACTTTTTCCCCTTCCATAACAATTATTCTAGCTAATATAGAGCATTTTCATGTTTTTTGGTAAATTGAAAAATTTTCAATAAATCAAAGTTATTAGCAAAAAGAAGGAAAATTCAAAAACAGAGTATATCGAGCAACAATGACTTTGCAATAACAAACAGATCAAATGAATTTTTTTTACTCCAACATAACCTTCAGTATAATTTGTCTATGATCGTGCATACAGTTACTATTATGTATCTCTAGGTCATTTCAGACTCTAATAAAATCTGCATTCAAAAACAAATAATCAATATCTGAATTTCTTTGCCTTCTTTTCTGCTCTCTTTTCAATTATTAAGAATGAAATTGAAAACCCACCACCCAAACTCACCAGCTAAACCTTAGTGGTGTCGGTCCTGCTTTAGAGCCATGAAGATCACAATGGTTTTCTTTGTTAATAGAATGAAAGAAAAAAAAATCAACGACCATGGAATAATTTAATTTCATAAATTAATACAACAGAGTCAGCAAACAAATTATGTCAATAGATCTTTTGTTATATATAAGCAGTAAGTTTACCCATGAGCAAATGCATACTGATTAGTTAATGACAAACCATGCTATTATCACAGAATACCAACAATTATTATCAAACCCAAAAAACAATATACAACATTGGGATTCAAAAGCTATATTCAAATCCCTTTGAGCAATATAAGCTCGACATAGGAATTGATGATAATTTAATGAACTGAATTCCAAGGTCAAGCCAAGTCACCACCAGTTATCAATCATTTGTTACCTCGGGATCTGCAAGTAAAACATCATCCAGAACAGGGCCATTTGTATGAACATCCTGATTCCTGATTTCTGTACTACTCCATTTTTGTAAACCAACACTCTACCAACAGAAGTAGAAATTATGTTTCACAATCAAATTAAATAGCAATGACCATAAGGGAAAGCAGAGATCATAGGAAATTAGTAATGATTTATACATACTGAAAGTATATAACTGAGATCAAGATGCTGAGTTTTCACTAGTGAAATATCTCGTGGTCTTAGTAAATCCGTTCTTCCAATTACATCGTCTAATTTCTCATAACCCAGTTGTGCCAATGTGCCTCTAACCTAGCCAACATAATAGAGAAAGGTATTAGAGAATATAGCAAACATGAACCATATTTTACATCAAATCATAAGGCAATAGAAGAGAAACGGACATACAGAATTTTTAATAGAAGAAAAACTGAGGACCAAAAATATAAAAACTAAAAAAGCCATAAAACTTAGGCAGATAAATTACCTCCTCAGCTACATATAGAAAAAAATTGACAAGATCCCCAGGCACACCAGGAAATCGTGCTCGTAATTCTTCTCTCTAAAGAAAAGTCAATTGGGGAAAAAACAAATAACATTGGAACCAAAGAGGGCAAAGTAAATGAAAATAAGATAAAACAACTGAGTTTCATTCATACTTGACTGGCAACACCAACAGGGCAATTGTTTGTGTGGCAAATGCGAGCCATAACACATCCAGTAGCAATCATTGCCACAGAACCAAACCCATATTCATCAGCACCCATTACTGCAGCCATTAAGACATCAACTCCACTTTTGAAGCCACCATCAACTCTGAGAATGACCCTTTCTCTGAGTCCATTACTAATAAGAGTCTGCAAAAGATTTTAATTAAACAAATAGCACCTAGAGTGTCTTAGAAAAAGAAATACTCGGATTTAAGATGTAATAAACCTGGTGTGTCTCTGTAAGCCCAAGTTCCCAAGGACCACCGGCATGTTTTATTGAACTTATAGGGCTGGCTCCAGTTCCACCATCATGTCCTGATATCTGCAAAATAAATTAGACACATTAATCAATAACTTCTGCATGGTACCTCAGAGTGTACTTAATCAAGAGAATCAAACTGTTAGTTTTATTGACAAAAAAGCACTTGTTGCCACCACGCCAACAACAATAAAGCAACATGTTAGTTCCACATGTGACGTAGCTTTAGCATTTCCCTAACAAAGTTGATTTACCATATCCATAATTGATACTCTCAATACTAGAAATGCAGGTATACAATATACGAAATATTATAAAAAATTAATAAACTTGTTCTTTTTGCTTCTATTTGCATATATAATCCACTAGGTGCTACAAGGGCAATAAAAAAGGTTGTCAAAGATGCTTAAAGGAAAATTTAGGTTTCACTAACAAATGGCATTAGTTCGATGCATGAAGATATTTAAGGTGATTAGAGAATAAAATTTTATAAAATTGGAAGCATAGTTTTACTATCAAACCTTGCATCAACCACAAAGAGAATGAGGTAGAGTTCATAGCCATCATTAAGGTAGAAATGTATTAAAACCTTATATAAGCTAGCCATAAACTAGGGTCAAAAGACCTCAATTGCCCATTGTGCTTATTTTGTTCGTCGTTGTGTTTGGTCGACATGCAAGTACATGTGAGAGGATGTGTTAGAATATAAATAGTATTGTTAGGTCTTATCTTCAACTTGAGCTTTTATATTAAGTGATAACTTAACAATAAACATTTGGGTGATTTCACAAGAAAAGGTTAATTTTTATTTGACTATCAAAGAGAGAAACAGGTCTGCTTGATTTTTTTAAGACTTAGTTTGTACGGGTTTAACGACCATTCTTCTTTCTTTCTTCACCTTAATTAGGAAGGGGCTTTTGAGATAAATTGTAAATTTAGAGGTTGTTTTTGATGCAGGATTTCAGAACAGCTTTTGTAAACAACACTCAGATAGTTTATTAAGTTTAGTTTCTTTTGAATGGCTGCAGTTATCCCTTTGCAAAGCTTTCTGCTTCTTCCAATGTTTTCCTTTTTTCTAAAAATATATATATATAAGAAAAATATAAAATATAAAAATATAAAAAAAAATTAATATAATTAATAACCATAACTCATACTTTAATTACATACAGGGTTAACAAACCAGGCAAACTCTTAATCTTTTTTTTTTTTTTTTTTGGTATAACTAAAAAAAAAAGTATTAAATCATAAAAAAGATAGTAACAAAGTAACTAGATGACCACTACAGAAGCAAAAAACCTAGGGAAAGGTATCCACCCTATACAAAGGCAATAGAAAAAAATGTCTTAAACCCCAATTAGGGATGGGAGCCAAACTAATTGATTCGGTTTTGAAAACCGAACAGAACCGATCAATTTTGGTTTCCAAAAATTTTTCACCGAACTAGACCGATGATCAATGATAAACCACACCTAAAATTTTTGCTTTCATTCGGTTCAATTCTTTCAGTTTGCACAACAAAGTTAAATTTAAATAAATAAAAATATATATATATATATACATATATATATAATATCATTTCATAATTTCCAATTTCCATTGGAACAAAGCAACAAAGTTTCACAAATCTAATTTTTACACTTCATAAAAATACAAATATATTATGATGTAACCAAATATTTAACCAAAAAAAAAAAATTAAAAACCCCAATTGAAATTTTTTGAAGTTGGAACAAGGAGAAGGAACGCCGGTTATGTCACAGTTAGGTGGAGAGGTGTCGGAAGTGCTGTTATTGGCTCTTGGCTGGAGATTATTGGAGTGAGAGAAGAAGTGAAGAGAAGAAGTGATGGAGTGGCACCGTGCAATAGGTCTTGGTTGGAGATGATGATTAAGAGAGGAAAAGAAAAGAGAGATGAGAGTAGAGAGACTACCGGTAACAACTGAGATGTAGAGATTAAGATAGATGAGATGGAAGAGGAAGTGAAGAAGAAGCAGGGGAGGCAGCTGCTAGTTTGAGAATGGAACCATTATGAAATATGAATGTTGAGTTTTGATTTTTATGGTTTGGAGGAATATGGCATGTCAGGTTTATGATAGCTCATTTATCTGTTGAATCATACACTTCTGTAAATTGAGAGAATAATCTAGTCTATATTTTCTAATTATTACTTACACAAATCCTTTCTTAAATAGATAACAAGAAATCTAAACTGGGAAAAAATAACAAATTAATTGGTACATTCCTAAAGTTGACACATTCCTAATTACAGCCTAGAATATCTTCCTGATTTTCCTACAACTTCCAAATGACATTTTATTAATTTTAAAACATTAGTAGCGGTTCAGTTTGGTTAGCAGTTTATTTAACCTGAAACTGAACTGAACCGATTGGGTTTGAAGAAAATTCAAACCAATTGGTTATTTTTTAACCTTATAAACCGAACCAAACCACCCGGTTTGGTATGGGTTTGTGGTTTGGTTTGGTTTGGTTTGGACCTTTTTCGCCTACCCCTAACTGCAATATAAACAACCGTTCCCTGAACAACCACTGACTATGATAATTAGTGACAATTTAAATCATCGTTACACAAATGAATGTTGACTACAAGGGTTCTAAATTTGGAATATCAAGAGAGAGTCTATCATGATCAATTATTGATCAAGAATAGTCAAAGCCTAAAAGGATGCAGCATAATTTTTGTGCAATTTTCAGATGGATCTGAAGATTTATTGCCAAACTGTTTTGCAAATATAAGATCAACGATTAAAAAACTATATATATGATAGATATCTCAATGCTTGATACATGTGAACAACGATTCGTGGATAGTTACCTGTATGATATCAGCATTGCCCTTTGCAACCCCAGAAGCAACTGTTCCAATACCCGCTTCTGCCACAAGCTTTACAGATACCTTAGCTTTAGGGTTGACCTATTTGTTGGGACAATGTCAGAGATCATTCTTATTAGTACTCCGGGAATATACGGTTTATTTGAGGAGATAGAGAAAGAGCAGATGACTACCTGATGAAGGTCATAGATCAATTGTGCAAGATCCTCTATAGAATAAATGTCATGATGAGGGGGTGGAGATATAAGTGGAACACCAGGTTTGGAATTTCTCAATCTTGCAATGTATGCACTAACTTTTTTTCCAGGCAATTGACCACCTTCACCAGGCTTTGCACCTTGGGCAATTTTGATTTCTAACTGATCAGCATTGACCAAGAATGTGGGAGTTACACCAAACCGACCTGAAGCAACCTGAAAACATGAAATTTTTTTTGTTCTCCAGTTAGGTATAGTGCATAATAAATGCATGAGTAAAAAACTACCAGTATACTGATCTTTTCTTTTAAAAGAAAATCCAAAGACATCTGCCAATAATGCCATAACTTTTAGTCTTGCACTTCCATAAATCAAGAATATTATTGCATTTTGTATTTTTAACAACAAAATAAACAGATTTTGGATCTTAGAGCTATAACTGAAGACAGTAAAATAAATAAATTAATTAATAATTAATTAATTATATATATGCTTATTCAAAAGCAAAACTGAGCTTCATGACCTGCTTAATAGCACTTGTAGCAGTATCCCCATTTTGAAGACCTTTGAGATGCGGCAGTGTTGAAGAGTACCCATCAACAACATCTGTAAGTGGGCTCCAGCGAATAGGGTCCTGGATAAAAACAGCAGTATTAAGACCCAAATTTATATTGAAAATGTTTTATGGTCAACACTTTAATAAAGTGACGTGTTTCAAGATTATTGTGCATCACAGAGCACATAAATGGTGAACAAACTACCTCACCACCTTCTCCCGAATTTGATTTTCCTCCTATTCTATTCATTGCAATAGCAATTGCTTCGTGAGTTTCTCTTGAAATTGCACCAAGTGACATTCCACCAGTGCAAAACCTTTGAACAATAGCTGCAGCAGGTTCAACCTTCCCCAAAGGTATGGGAGCACGATCACTTTTGAACTCAAGAAGGTCACGAAGTACCTGATATAATAAGTTTGACAATAAATAATTGTAAATCACAAATAACTTTAGAATGTTGATTACTAGATTGATTCATATAACATAACCTCCGCACTCACATTCACAGGCCGGTTGGCCAAATGCTGCTGGTAAATTGAAAAAGCACTTTCACTTTTTTGGCGAACAGCTTTATGCAGTAACTTTGACATCTCTGGGTTGTTTCCATGATACTCGCCTTTACAAAAAGATATTGAAAATATAATGAGATAAGGAAAAGGCCTATATAAGCAAGTTCAATAAATTGTTCTTAACAATAAAAAACTAAATTTTCAATGACAATGCATGTTTTAGTAAAGCAATAAAAACTTTGTATCAATTATAAATTTCAATTGGACATGCATGTTTTGGTTAAGCAATAAATAATTTGAGTCAATTATAACTACAGCCAAAATACTTATTCGCTTAATGCTAGATAAATTTAAATAAAATTTTGACTTTTGACCAGATTTTGGTTTCCCATGAATTTAAAAAATTAACTTTTAAAAGCACTTCAAACTACCAGTGGCAGAAAATAAAAACATGTTTTGAAACAAATAATACCTCCAGGTCTAAATTGTATAAACCCATAATTTTCTAGTCTTTTCGCTGTATCCTCGGAAAAAGCCTTCACCCAGAAAGACAAAGTCTCTCTTGCAAGCTGCAAGAAAGTAAAATTTCAGGAAAAAAATAAAAAAAGAAAATGAGGAGCCAACAGACAATTTCAATTTAAAGACCAACAGCTTGACTCATGGAGCATTCTGACCTCATCAAAACTTAATCCGCCGATATTTGATACAGTCCCAGAAAATGCAAGATCAACAACCTCTTTCCCTAATCCATAAACCTCAAATATCTGTGCACCACAGTAACTAAACACAAAAGGCTTAAGTCAATCTATCTATATAATTGTATTAATAAATTTAAAAAGTCAGATTTAGTTTGATCTCACACCTTGAAAGCAGTGATATACCCATCTTCGAAAGAATTTTGAGGAGTCCAGATTTAACAGCCTGGAATTATAAAATTAAAATCTTGGTTATTATAATCTTAACATATTATATAAACAGCAAAAAATATTCTATCATAACAAATAATAAACAGCAAAAAATATTCTATCATAACAAATAAAAGAAGGTGTACTAGACTTAAAGTTAGATTATACAAAAGCATTGTCTGAAAAGAAACGAATATCTTAATGTCAAGCATGCATATATGTGTTGAGAGATTCAAAATATTTAAATTTGATTGGGCTGATTGTTTTTCTGTTTTATGTAGCCATATTTTTAGAAGAAGCATCCCTAGTTTTTTACAAAAGTTGTTTCCTTCATTATTTAAGAATAATAATCTTTTTCAATTTTAATATGATGTTTGTGAACTATCTATTTAAAAAGACATTTAAGATCACAAAATAAAGAAACTAACATTGTTAGATTACATACCCTACAAAAATAAACAAATTAGATCAAGAACCAAGGCAAGTATTCCTAATCTATGCTTAAACAAAGGCAAAAGAAAATAAACATTGTTTACAAAACAAATCTTTCTATCACTGTTGTACTGACCTTGCAAAAGTTCTTCTGAGCCTGTTCAATCGTCACAGTAGGCATTTTTCCATTTCGCATCAAATTCACAGTTTTAGTACTCAAACGCCACTGACGGCAAGTCTCCAATGCCAAATATGGACACACAGCACTGAAAAGATGAATTCAGGAACAAAATTGAAATATATTTGGGATAACAAAGACAAAAAGAATCTTATATTTGTTAGTAGTGATCTAACCAGAGCAACAGGACCCACAAAATGGAAACAATGACAAAGCAAATCAAATTTAACAGGACATTACACCATCTTAAGGTTACTCCATCCAGTGTCATTGAACAAGTTTGAAAAAAATCAAAAGTATACAGATCCTTGACATGCATAAAGCTCCATGCTTGACGTATAGAATAGTAATATTGTTTTCAACAACACAAAGGTACAATAATTTGAAAAAGGATTTTGTCCCTAGCTGCTACCTAATCAGTATCAATTTAAATCAGTTGTTCTTTTCTTTATTATTTAGTTTAGAAGTTTGGATAATTCTGTATGCAGGGAAAGTACTGTAGTTTTGTAATTCTTGCATGTTTCAATTTAGTTGAGTCTTAAGTTGACTCATTTAGTACCTATTAGGTTGGGCTTATTTACTGTGCAAAAAGATCTTTCTTACGGTTAAAAGCTCTAATATAATAATTTTAAGTTATTCGGTTGCAATTCTAGAAGAGCTCCTATAATTTTAAAAGGAAAGATTGTATATCTATTAATAGAAGTTCAAAATTTGAGTTTCCCCAACTCT
Source organism: Bursera palmeri (assembly GCA_026225775.1). NCBI lineage: Eukaryota > Viridiplantae > Streptophyta > Magnoliopsida > Sapindales > Burseraceae > Bursera > Bursera palmeri. Next base: position 3,278 of record JANKKB010029480.1, on the reverse strand, counting down.
TTTTCAATTACTTAAAAATTTTCAAATATCAACAGATATTATTTTATAAATTCTACTTTATCCATATTGTATAATAGGACCCTTTTTGTATAATCTACAACTACAAAACATTAATATATTAATAAAACCAACAACCAACAACTGTTTTGATAAAAGCCTATTTTCACAAGCTCTACTTATAGAAGCTCTACTTGAATAAATTTTACCAAACAAATCGTTAGTCTTGACATGGTCTTCTGTATATCTAGACCATACTGTTTTAAGATTCGTAATTCTCTTATTCTACGAATTATAGTTAGCATTTGTGATCTCACCCTCTCTAGTCTTACCCACCTTTTCTTCTACTAGTCACTTTTTGTTGTTCTTTTCCACTACAATGATTATCCATAATACCCAAACCGAACATGATTTCTTTTCTCAAATCCCTTACATCTCTTAACATTTAAATAATAATTTCCTTTTCTAAAGCCTAAGTTACAAGTCATGAAACTCCAGACAACATTACTCTCAACAACTAACTCTTTGACTTTCTTCAACCTTTCATCATTAGACAATTTGTTTCCAACCCTAAATCCTTAAAACTAGATACCCCAAATTCTAAAATCGCTTGAGCCCAATCATTTCTGATGAGGATATTTGAATTAGGAAGTTTTATTTTACGAAGTTTTTTAGGGATTTTGGTATGTATTAGAATTGGGATTGTTTTCCTAATTTATTTAAGATTTCGATTATGTTAGGATTTTGTTAAGTAATAATTTGTTTCCTAGTTAAAGTTATTTTTCCTACTTTTTAGGGTTTTTTGGTCACTATAAAAAGGGCCTTCATCATCATCTTAAAGATGTTAAATCCCTACTTCCCCAGAAAATTCTGCATCAATTTCTTTTTTCACTTTATTTACTTATCTATATATTTTGACATGTCACAAAAAATAGGGGCACAATTATTGAAGGTTAACATGCACTTACCTACCAATAGGATCTATCTTTCTAAGAGAATCACATACTTCAATCATTAAATTTCCTCTTTTCTTATTTCTTATTCCTACATATTCACGTTTATCCTAAAAAAAAAAAAAAAAAAAAAAAAAAAGGCCNCCAAAAAAAAAAAAAAAAAAAAAAAAAAAAGGCCTTTCCCAAGTTATCCTAAGCCTTGTTGAATGCTAGTTAAAACAATAGCCACCTAATTTGCGGCTATCAAAACAAAAGATCTTCTTATTCTTCATCTTTTTTTTTTTGGGGGGGGTGGGGCGCGCTAGGTGAAAAAAAGAAGTATACATAATATATTAAGAAAGCACCAAAAACTAGGAGCTACCCTGAAAACACTTGTCAAAAACTACACAAAAATAGAAGTTAACTTTCATGCTATGAACAGCAAAATAATCCAATCCAGAAACAAAACCCTATCCTGATTATGCCATTGAAACTTTCCAATTCTGAGGAGTAGAGATGAAGGAGACTTCCTTAAACTCTGAGAAATATACATCCAAACGAGGTCCAACTTCACCTTATACCCACATGGAGGAAGCTTCTTGTTTCTATCCAACTACAATCCAGAATAATACCATAACAACAGAGCTCTGCAAAAACCAACCTTCCTATTTTCTCCATGCCTTTCCAATAGAACCATATGATAGGCAGGAGGAAGAGGTTCACAAAACATTGAACTCTTCAACCAGATTATTCCACAACCAACCAACAATGGGCAATTGAGGAAAAGTTGGCCAACATTTTCAAACTCTTTTCTCACACAACACACACTAGTTTGGAGCGAGAAATATATAGGTCCTTGTCTCTAAATCATTGCATTTAAAAATTATAATAATAATAAATAACAAGAAACTAGAAAAATCATATTGACAAAACGATGATACACGTGAATCAGGTGTCCATTTAAAGAACCAAACCTTTCCAGATTTGGGATATTAAAAGTGTTGGAATAGAAATATTTTCTGCTTAGATTTCTCCTTGACAGTGTTTAAATTGCTCTCTGATTAATGGAGTTGATTTTTAGGATTGATTTGAATTTATTAGAATTTATTTTATTTCCTTTTCTTTGGATATTGTAAAGTGTATAAATACCTATGTAATATTGTTCAAATATATACAAGAAATATTTCTACAATTTCTTTCTTCTCGCATGGTATCAGAGCCTCTTTTCGGACTCTGTTTTTTCTCTTTGTCCAGCGATCAACAGTTGTCCGAAAACATTTTCTGGTGACCGGAATTTTTTTCCGACGAAGCTTTGTTTTCTTCTCAAAAGCTTTCCAAGCTACCGATCTGACCCTTGGAACCCTTACCGGAGGTTTCTACATTTTTTCCGACGAGTTTTCTGCCTGATTCCTTTTTTCCGGCAACCATATTCATTTTTTTTCGGGTAAACTCCTTAGGAGCCACCGATTCTTCCTCCAAGCAGCCTTAATTGCTGTTTTGTTTCACTTTGTGGCCTTAATTGCTGCAGATATGAGCCAGAATTTTTTTAGGGTTTCTCCAGAAAATTAGGGCTTTTCCGATTGATCTTTTTTTCCGGCCACCGTTAGCCTTTCCGCCTTCACCAGAAACTTCAGAGAGAGTCGACCGGTTCTTTCGTCTGCCCAATCGCTGTTTCCGACAACCTTAGGCGAGATTTCCGTCAATCTCTGACGGTGCTGTTTCCGGCAACCTTAGGCGGAATTTCTGTCAACTTCATGCTCAGACGACGACGACCAGTGGCCTTCTCAGGCGCGTCTGACCTGTCTCCATCACAGTCTCCAACGAAGATTCAAATCGGAAAACAACCACCTTTTTTTTCTCTGTTGCTGGCTGTTTTTTCCTGTTTTCTCCGATCAGATTTGTTAAGCTGGACGATTTTGAGATTCTGGTAGTTCATTCGCCGACATTTTTTAGGTGAAATGGTGTGTGTGACAGTTGATTTAAAGTGACTGTCAGACTTGGATGTGCGTGTTCTTATTGTGATCGTGTTTTCCACTAGCACAACATCATCCGGTACAATCTGTCTCAGGCATTTTTTTGCTGTGGCTTCTCAATCTAAAAACTTTATGAAGTGGTCTTCCAATGTGTCACAATAATTAAGGAGTATGTTGAAGAAAATATACCAAGATCTCCTTGTATATTATAATTGTAATGAGTTTATTAGCTT
>JANKKB010029479.1:12836-24251 GCA_026225775.1 Bursera palmeri | reverse complement strand
TCTAAAGCCTAAAAAATCTTATTTGTCATCCTACATGTCAACTATATAAGCTCATGCTTCAGGATTATATAGATATATAAATAGTGGATTAATATTTAGATTTTATTTTTTTAATAATTTAATATTTTTAAATATCATAATATGATGATATGATATATCAAAGCAATCGTAATGAAAATGTGAATTTTTTTAATAATTTAATATTTTTAAATTACTATTTATTAATTTTTATTTTATTTTAAATGGTAAAACAAAAATAAATTAAGAAAAAAAATCCATGTACAAACAAATAGAGACTATAAGATTACATACGGCACTTGATTGTACGTAGCGTAGTAACTTGTGGTTTCTAGCGGAACACAAGAAGACAAGTCCAAGGGCGAACAATGGAGAAGTTTGTGTAAAGAAAGAAGATAGTGGGTCAGGTTTTGCCAAGTGGCACAGTTGAAGCCGATTGCATTGAGGCAGAGCCAATCCATGAATTGATCTCGGTTGTTCGGGGGAAGAGCCTGAAGCCAGGGAAAAAAGATGAAGTCCATGGCTTCTGTTCACTGCAGCACTCTTCCCTTCTCTTGCAAACCTTGCGGGACAAAAACTACATTATTGTCTTCATTCTCAACCGCCCGTTTCACTTCAGTTTGCCACAGCGATCCCTTCACCTTCAAGCTCTCAAGATCCAGGTCCATTTCTTATATCTATATACATCTTCTTTTGCATATTCGAGATTGCTAGTTTTGAAGTTCATGATTTTTAATATGCGTATATATATATATATATATATATATATATATATATTACAGGTTAANTATATATATATATATATATATATATATATATATATATATATATTACAGGTTAAGTAGGGTGGTTTCTGCTGTAGTTTCAGAAGAGAGTGCAGTTGGTTCAAGTAATCCTGGCACTGATGTTTTTAAACTCACTTACTTAGAGGTTGGATTTTGGTTTTCTTTTTTATCAAAATTGATTGGATTGCAGTTTCTGTTTAAGAAGTTTTCTTCAATTTACGGTTTAGGGTAATAGTTGGTTGTGGGAAGTTAGTGGAGTGAAATTTTTGGTTGATCCAATCTTGGTGGGCAACTTGGATTTTGGAATTCCTTGGCTTTATGATGCTGCCAAGAAAATTTTGAAGAATTTCCAGGTACTTTTATAATAACTGAGAATAAATTCTCTTATCAAGTTGTATATTGCCATTTAGTTCTTTATTTTAGTTTTATTAATTTTATTGTGAAAATTGATGAGCTAGTTCTGAATGCCAAGTAACTTTAGTGCAGCTTACTGATCTTCCAGAAGTTGATTATTTATTGATTACACAAAGCCTTGATGATCATTGCCATTTGAAGACCTTAAACCCACTTTCTGAAAAGTCTCCTAATCTTAAAGTCATTGCAACTCCTAACGCCAAGCCATTGCTGGACCCTCTTTTTAAAAATGTGAGTAAAATAATTCGAACTTAATATCATTATTATTATTATTTTTACTCTTTGTTTTTGGTGTAGGTTATCTGTTTAATTGAAATTTAATCATTTTGTATCTGCAGTTTGCCAAATATTGTAATTGAATGGCGGTTGAAATAAAAATGATACAGTTAACTTATTCATTGTTACTATCTTAGGTTTTCCAAATCTTGCTTTCAGTTACATCTTTCAATGTTGAGGAATGTAATAATTTTTTCATATGAATTGATGCCTGTTTGATGTAAAATAGAAGCAAGATATCTCTTGTTTGATGTAACTTTAGCAAGATATCCAACATTTCTGGATGTTATACTTGACATATTTAATGAAGTGTTGTAGATTTTGGACAAAATTATTGGCAAGTGCTAGGAAAAAAATGTTTTTCCAATATGTCATTCTCCAGGGCAACCATCATGTCAACTTTCGGGAAACTCGCTGGTATTAATGCTTGTGGTATAAACTAATATTTTAATGCATCTAATTTACCATTTTAAGTTTACTTCCATAATCTCCAGGTTACATATCTAGAACCTGGTCAAAGCATTGAAGTTGAAGCAAGAAATGGTTCCAAAGTCAGACTTAAAGCTACTGCTGGGCCTGTTCTTGGTCCTCCATGGCAACGCCCTGAGAATGGGTACATCTCTTTCAATCTTAAGTCTTCTGTTGTAATTTTAATCATACTTCTTCCTGTGCTCCATAACCAACTGAGTATGGTACCTTGATTATTTCTCCTTTGTTAGACATTCTTTGCTTTTTGTTAATTTTAAAATTCAAGGTTTTTCCTTAATATGTTGTCCAGGTATCTAGTCAATTCTCCACGGGGCGGACTTACACTTTACTATGAACCCCACTGTGTATACAATAAGAAATTTCTGGAGAAGGAACGAGCTGATATTGTTATTACCCCCGTCATAAAGCAGTTGCTCCCTAAATTTACTTTGGTTTCAGGACAAGAAGATGCAGTTCAACTAGCTAAGCTGCTGCAGGCTAAGTATATAACTTTGTACCTTTGAATCTGAAGCCAACTAAATTTTTATTGTGATTATGTTTCATTGCCTTTCCTGCCTTTCCTTATTTGTTTTCTAGGTTTATTGTACCAATGAAAAATGGAGATCTTGATAGCAAAGGGTTTCTTGCAAGTATAATTCAGGCTGAAGGAACAGTTGAATCATTCAAGGTCTGATTATTTTTTTGTTGATAAAAAGTATGAATTAAGGCTCCATTTGTTCCTTAGCCCACTATAAGAAGAGACATTATGTTGATTTGATAGTGTTCTTTTTATTTCACGATGGTGCTCTACCAAATTTAGCGTAGAACAAAAAGTTAGAATACCTGAATCTTACTGGACTCTCTTGCTGGTTCAACTTTGCAGTAGTACCAACTAGCTACATGACTTTTTGTACACATCATATTTACTTATAGGTGAATCTTTAAGTCAATACAAATTACTAAATTTCAGCTTTGCGTGTTGTGCACTCTTGTGAACCCATGTGATAAATTATTAAATTAGTTAGAAGAGAACGCAAACCTTTGTAGTGATGTGAAAACATATTACTAGATATTTAAAAGATAATGTAGTAACTTATGCAGACATTCAAATATGGGAACTTTCTGGCTTGTTGATTTCCTCGATCTCATCTTGTTAACTCAAGTGGAGTGCATGAAAAAGTATCGGCTGTAACTGCTAAACTGGTGGTTAGGAAAATTAAGAAGCAAATACGTGTAATTAATAAATACTTCAGCAATGCTTCTGTTCTGAGCAGTGAATTATTTAGAAACACTATAACATGATAGAAAATTTTGTTGCAATTATGGAATGCCTTGAAGATAATATGAGACCACCTAAGACAAATTTGGGGAAAGTCATTCAGTAATTAGAAGTGAATTTCTTTCTACAATATATTCTGATATTGAAGTGAATTGCTCCTCTTATTGCAGGATCTTTTATCAAGGGAACTACCAGATGCTCGGGTACTAGAACCCACACCTGGTGCACCAGTAGAAATTTCAGCACCTTAAAATCATCAGTAGTTTGCCTCTAAAATATCAAAATTGAACTGCAGTTCTTCAAAACCCTTATATATGAAGGGTAAGGTTTGTACTTCCAGCTTTTGTTTCGGGGGAAAAGTGAAACTCAGGCCAGAAGAAAAGTTGTAACTTAAGCTAGGCCCTTCATTTTCAACCTCCAAAGTGGCTCTAATTTCTCTTGAATGTAATGATGATATCCTCTCTCAAGACATCCATACAAAACTGTAAATAGACTAATAGGAAGATAAGTATGAGCTCTGGTTACATATATGCTTAATTACAATACATTCTTAATGAAGTTTTTCTCCCAACTCATGTTTGCTGGTGCGTTCCAAATGTTACTCCAGTGTGCACATTGCAAATCACTTACTACACAAGTTACTTCTAGCAATCTATAACCATGCAGCATAGTAACTGGCTCTCATTACAATGGTCAGTATTCTAGGACCAGCCTGAATGATTCATTTGATGAATTATTGATGTGGGATAAGTTGAGAATGCTGAATAACCTCATTTCTTATTAATGAATATTGATACATGAGCTTGTTGCCCTTTTATACACAAGATCACATTGTATTATAGGAAAGTATCTACTAACATTTAACCTATAAGATCTGTTGCTAATAAGGAAATAAAGTAAAAAGGAAAATATATACAAGGAGATCAAGGTATATTCCATAAGTGAAATATTCTGTCACCTAATGTAAAATATTTTCTATAAGTGAATATTCTGTCACCTACCACAAAATATTTCTTAAAATAACTCGTTTCTTCAACACTCCCCCTCAAGCTGGCGAATAGATGTTAATCATGTTAAGCATGTCCACCAGTGATTCATAGGTCTTCCTATCGAGTCATTTAGTGAGTAAGTCCGTAACTTGTTGGCCTGTAGGGACATAAGGCATACATACTTCTCCAGTCTTAATCTTTTCCCGGATGGAATGTCTATCAATCTTAATGTGTTTTGTCCTTTCATGTAATACCGGAATATGTGCTAAAGAGATCGCTGACTTGTTATCACAATAGAGCTTCATAGTTCCATTGATATCCATCCTCAGATCTTTTAAAATTAGTCTGATCCACGAAATCTCATCCAATCCTTTAGCCAATGCTCGAAATTCTGCCTCTGTACTAGACCTTGATACTATACTTTGCTTCTTACTCTTCCATGTTACTAAGTTTCCCTAAACGCATGCATAGTATCCTGTGGTAGATCTTCTATCATCCAAACATCCTGCTCAGTCTGAGTTTGTATAGATCTCAACTTCTAGAACATCATGTTTCTTACAAAGAATATCTTTTTCTTGGACATGACTTCAAGTATCTCAAAACTCGGTATATTACTTCCAGATGTTCTTTATTAGGATACTACATGAATCTACTCATATAGCTAACTGCAAAGGCAATGTCAGGTCGTGTGTGTGAAAGGTAGATTAGTTTGTCAACTAACTTCTGATATCGGCCTTTGTAAACCATTTCTCCCCCTTCATCACTTCTTAGTTTAATGTTTGCTTCAATTGGAGTGCCTACAGGTCTACTTCCTTCCATACCCACTTTTTTCAGTAAATCAAGTACATATTTTCTTTGAGAGATGAAGATGCCTTGCTTGGATCTAGCAACTTCTATCCTTAGAAACTATTTAAGATTCTCGAGATCTTTGATTTCAAATTCTTGTGCCATCTGTGTTTCAGACTCTCCATTTCATCTTTGTCATTCCCCGTAACAATGATATCATCTACATACACAGTTAAAGCTGTAACTTTGTTATCTGTTGTGTGTTTAATGAAGAGTGTATGATCACCTTGACTTGACTTGTATCTCATTCCTCTCATAAATTTTGCGAATCTACCAAATCATGCTCGAGGTAACTATTTCAGTCCATATAAGGATTTTTGCTGGTGACACACTTTTCCTATTACCTTATCTCTTGTCAATCCAGATGGAACTTTTATATATACTTCTTCCTCGAGCTCACCATGCAAGAATGTATTTTTAACATCATATTGCTTTAATTCCCAGTTCAGATTTGCAGCTAGAGACAATAAAATTTGTACTGTGTTAATCTTTGTCACGGGAGAGAAAGTCTCAAAGTATCCACACCTGGAGTCTGAGTAAACCCTTTTGCCACTAGTCGAGCTTTGAATCTCTCAACACGTCAGGTTTATACTTTACTGCAAATACCCACCTACATCTAACTACTCTTTTACCTCTTGGCAATGTGCACAACTTCTATGTCTGATTTTTTTTCTATTGCTCTCACTTCTTTCATATCCGTTTCTTCCAATGTTCCTGTTGTAGTGCTTCATGGATATTCTTTGGAATAGATAGATCGGTTAGACTTGTTGTGAAGACTCTAAATTGTGGTGCAAGTCTATGATATGGCACATAATTTGACATGGGATGCTTGGTGCATGTTCTAACTCCCTTCCTAACTGCAATAGGCATATCAAGTTCATTATGCAAATCAGAATCAGAATGTATACCTTCAAGTGTACTTTCCTTAATTGCATATGAGTACTCAGGTGAAGAATCAATAGGTTATGTTGTACCATAATTCTTGTTTGTTGCTTATATGGTTTTCTTTTTCCTCTGGTAGGTTAGGATCTTAGGTTGGTCATTTTCTGAAATAGGTTTTAGGTGCTGGAGATTAGGTTATTGCTCGAAATGTGGATCAGGGTTAGGCTGCTACTGCGATAGCTACAATTTAGGCTGTTGTTCAAGGTCAGGCTGCTAGTTAGACTGTGGGATAGGGCAATGATTTTTCTGCACAGTCATAGGCATAGCAATAGGCATAGAGACTTGATCTAAACCTTGATTAGGACTCCAAAACAGCTCAGAATATATGTGATTCTCCCCCTGCCGAGCAGGAATGGAGTAGAAAGGAAGAAGCTCATGAAAAGTGACATCCCTACTAATGAACAACCTATGATTTTTGGGGCAATAGCATTTATACCCATTATGAACCAAAGAATACCCAAGAAAAATACACTTTATTGCACGAGGCTCCAATTTACTCAGATTACTATACACATCTTGAACAAATGTAATACACTCGAAGATACGCAACGGAAGATCAGAATATAATTTCACACCAGGATAAGAAGATTTAAGTTTGTCCAATAGAGATTGGAAAGCTAATATCCTAGAAGGAATCCTATTCATAAGAAAAGTAGTAGTTAATATTGCTTCTCCCAAAAAATGTGTAAGAACACTATGATTGAGAAGTAGACTTCGAGTGACATCTAACAGGTGTCAATTTCTTATTTCTACTAAACCATTTTATGATGAGGTCTGTGCACAAGACATGTGATGAATAATGCCTTTTTCTGTAAAGAACTGTTTAAAGTCATTATTAACATATTCTCTACTTTGGTCACTATGAAGTATCCTAATTTTTATGTCAAAGAAGTTTTGAACCATATTATAAAAGGTAAAAAATAGTGAAAAAACCTCAGCTATGTCACGCATCAAGTACACCCACATATATCTAGTGTGCTCATCAATAAATGTGACAAACGAACGATGTCCAAAAATTGAAGATATACGATAAGGATCCCACACATCTGATTGAATAACAAAAAAATGTATAGAAGCTTTATTACTACTTGAAGGATAAGAAACCTTATGATGTTTAGCTAGTTCACAAGTAGAACATTGAAAACGAAAGATATCAAATGATTTTATTAGACTAGGAAACATTTTACTAAGAATAGAAAAAGATGGATGACCAAGTCTCATTTGCCATAGCCAGCTTCAGAAGAGTCACCAGGTTGTTGTATTCCATGGAAAGCATTTGATCTTGTCTGCTTGTTGTTCATCGCCACTAGGTATAACCCATTTTTTTCTTCACCCAGACCACTCTTCCGTATTGAGTTCAGATCCTGAAGAAAACACCCAAATTCAGAAAAACGTATTAAACAATTGAATTGCCTACATAACTTTTGAATAGAAATAAGATTTGCTGATAATCTTGGCACATGTAAAACATAAGACAATGTAAACTACCCCTCAAGGTTAACTGTTCCTTTTCCTGCTACCGTTGAAACTGTGCCATCTGCGATTTGAACTTTGTGATTTCCAGGACTAGGTTTGTATAAGGTGAAAATAATGTATTCCTCGTCATATGGTCTGAAGCACCTGAATCAAGAATTCATGTATGACAATTATTTGTAGTAGTAGAAAGAGCAAAAGATGTTTTACCACCTCTACTGGAACTCGTATTCTTAGTTTTACTAGCTAGCAGCTTTAAAAAATCTGCTAGTTGCTTGTTAGTAATTACTGGGTCGCTTACTTCTTGCTCGTAATCTCCTTCAGCCATATGTGCTCTACTGACCTTTTTTCCTCTGTCTCTGTTACCTTCTGGTCTCCCATGTATCTCCCAGCAGGTGTCAACTGTATGTCTCCATTTATGACATTGTTCACACAACAGATTGTCTTTGTCATTTTCTCTCTTTTTTCTGTTTAATGGCCGAGAGTCTTTAACATTTGTAGTATTCTTGTTGTTAGCTGTCATAGCTATATACTCTCATTCTCGCCCTTTTTTCATTGCTTGCCTTCATTTCTCTTCACTTCTTACCATAGAGAAAGCTTCACTAAGAGAGGGGAATGAGGTTCTACTAATCACCATTAAGCACACATTACTAAACTCAGACCTCAAATTAGCCAAAAACTTATAAGTTCTACCTTTCTCCATAAGTCAAGTAACACTTAGTGGCACACGAGTATTCTCCAGTTCTAAGTTTTGATAATAATCAAGTTCCATCCATAATCCCTTGAGAGTGCTAAAATAAGAGTTAACATCAGACTCACCTTACGTAGTGTCTCTAATCTAATTTTCTAACTCATACATTAAGCCATCATTACCTCCACTTGAGTACTCTTCCTTTAAAGCTGTCCATAAGTCGCTTGCCTTTTCCATGAATAGATAATTCTGCCAAATACTTGGCTATTTAGTGTTCATCAACCATACAAGCACCTGTGAATTCTCATCTTCCCACCTTTCTGCTGCAGTTGTATCCTCTTCTGGTCGCTTCTTGGAGCCATCTAGATATCCAAACTTGCTTTTTCCTCTGATGGTCATCTTGATTGATTGTGCCCAATTGACATAATTGGTAGAGTTTAGTTTCTCAAATACCATTGGTTGTTGGCTTGCAGGGATACTTCTAGCTTGTTATTGCTGGACATGGTGGATTGGAATGCTTCTTGGTGTTGGTTTTGTTGGTGTGGATAGCAGCAAGTCTAGCTGAGGGAATGCAGAGGTAACTGCCCTCTTCTCTCAGCATGATAAGGTGGGCTGCTCCTAGGTGTGACTTTGATGTTCCTTAATAGGATTACAGCTCCTTCTCTCTTGGCCTGAGTGCTTGGAATGGGTTAGATATTTTTCAGGGATAGATGGTGTGGCTGGATTGATGTAGCTGACTAGGGTTAAGAAACTAGGGTTGAGATGATAAGAAGTGCAGTTGGCTCTGATACCAAGTTGAGAATGCTGAATAACCTCATGTCTTATTAATGAATATTGATACATGAGCTTGCTGCCCTTTTATACGCAAGATCACATTGTATTATAGGAAAGTATCTACTAACATTTAACTTATAAGATCTGTTGCTAATAACGAAATAAAGTAAAAAGAAAAATATATACAAGGAGATCTAGGTATATTCCATAAATGAAATATTTTGCCACCTAATGCAGAATATTTCCTATAAGTAAAATATTATGCCACCTAATGCAGAATATCTCCTATAAGTGAAATATTCCGCCACCTACCACAAAATATTTTATAGAATAACTCTTTCCTTCAATAGGATATATAGGATTCAAATACATGGCTCTTTAGTACCACTCGAAGAAGTGGGGTTGGCTTTACGATTGTTGTCTGCTATTACTCGTAGTGATCGGGCTTAGTTGAGTTATGGGCTTTCGCGGGTTGTTCCATTGGAAATGTTAAAACAAATAAATCACCAGCAAAAGGTGATGACGAAAGTCTTTTGTCTTTTTTTCTATTTTAGGAAATTCTTAAGTCATTAATAACTTTACCTAAGAAATTCCGTTCTAAATTTAATGGTTATTTCTGTTTTAGTACTTGTCGCTTAGGTTTTTAGCATTAAAGGCTCTTTTGAAGATGTAACTATAGCTTTGATGAAATTAAGCAACGTTATTCCTTTTATTCTATTGTTCTTGGTATTTTCTAGGAAAATTAATAAGACTTTGAATCAATGATTTTTTGTAGATTGTGGCTTTGTTAGTGTTGATTGTCTTTCTAATACACTTGTGCTTGCATTAATTATTACCCTCTTACTATGAAATTAAGTGAAGCAAACATAATATGGGAACATACATGTTCTCAGGATACGGATGGGCATAATAGACTGACCTCGACCCATTGTCGGGTACAGCACTGTTCACAACCCAATTTCAGGTCATCTTATTCCAATCCGTTAGGTTTCCGATTCATGTTGGGTTTCCATGTCCAACCCTGAATACCAACCCGACTCGAGCTGTACTATATAAAAATAAAAAATAAAAAACCATGTGTCTCTTATCTTTTGATCATTTTTTATGCTTATGATGCACCCTATCTCATGTGATTATTGAGTATATAATGAAAAAGGGAAACTCAAATCCTTAATTTCTCTCCAATCAACTATTTAAAGAAAAAGTTAAATGGATGGAAAGGTAATGGGTTGATTCTTAATAGAGAATTCTTACATATGCATTGTTTTACTCACATCATAAATTTGATGGTTAATGAGGGTTTGAGAGATGTTTATCACTCCATTGTTAGGCTTTGTAATGTTGTGCGTTATGTGATATTATCTCTATCAGGATTTCAAAAATTCAGAGCTTGTGTTGAACATGAGAGGATGCAATAAAAAAGGAATTTAGTGTTAGATGTTTCCACTAGATGGAATACCGATTATTTGACATTAGATAGTGCTTAACATTTAAAAAAAAACACTTGACAGATTGGAAGAGGAGGATGGACACAATACAAACTTCTTGAATAAGAAAAGCAGATTGGGTTTGGGGCCACCTAAATTGGATGATTAGAATAAAGTCAATTTGTTTGTTAAGTTTCTGAAAAACTTTTATGATATAACTCTACAAGTCAATGCTTTTTTAACTGTAACATCAAATATTGTTTTCCAATAGATGTAAAAACTTCAAAAGATGTTGAATGACTTAAAACAACAAAGGACTAATATTTTGTGTGACATGGCAATATATTTGTTGAGAAAATTTGATAAGTATTATGGCTCGTTGGATGACTTCAATAAAATTTTACAGTAGTTATTCTTGATCTGAGATGCAAACTACGATACTTCTCTTTTGCTTGGAATAGGATATGGAATGTTGATAAGGCAGAGGCTTTAAAAACGGAGACTAAGGCATTGTTTGTCACACTTAATGATATATATTCTACCTTAGAGGTGATTTTCCAAGAGAGTGTGTGCATTGTAAAGTTTCAAATCCTACCACATTAAAACACAATGAGGATGAAGATGATTTATACAATTCACTAAATACATATCCTAGTGATGATTTTACGAGTGATCAGGTGATGATAGGGTTATCGAATGAGATAGAGATGTATTTGTCAAATGCTAACATTCAAACACAAAAGGACAATTTTGATGTTTTAGGGGGGGTGTATTCAATTAAAAACTTTTTATAACTGAATGACTTTTATAGATTTATAGACTTCTAATGAATTTTATAGACTTTTCATGATTATGAAAGACTTTCATAGACTTTCATTTTAATGACTTTCATAGACATTTATAGACTTTCACAGACTTTCATTTTAATGATTTTCATAGACATTTGTAGATTTTTATAGACATTGATAGACTTTTTTAATAAGAGATTGATAAACTTTCATGGACTTCAAACAATATAATATAAATTTCATAA
>JANKKB010029478.1:0-24227 GCA_026225775.1 Bursera palmeri | reverse complement strand
TCTCCATCTAATGCGATTAGAGAGACTTCAATTTTTGTAATTTGTCAGTGGTATATGTCAGTATAATGTACGTACTTCATGTTACTATTACAATTTTAGTTAGAGAGAGAGAGAGAGAGAGTATCTTTTGCCAAAAAGAAGGCTTGCTGGATATATAACAACTAGAATAGGTTTGCTTTATTTTTATTTTTAATATTATTTTTATGTCTTCAAGGTTAGCTTGTAATCTATGCTTTCTACTTGAGAGAAAGAGAGAGAGGGAGAGGCAAAACCAAGCCAAGCCATCCCCTTTTCTTCAGAAACGCACCCTATTCTTCCCTATTTGCATTGCATTTGTCCTTGAATCTCTTCGTATTCTCGCAGCCCTCTTAGAGAGAGAAAGAGAGAGCGAATGTTCCAACACAAGAAGCCCTCTACTATGAATTCCCATGACAGACCCATGTGTGTTCAAGGTGATTCTGGCCTCGTCCTTACAACTGACCCCAAGCCTCGCCTCCGTTGGACCGTTGAGCTCCATGAACGCTTTGTTGATGCTGTTACTCAGCTTGGAGGACCAGATAGTATATACTCCATCTTTTCGTCATCACTTCTTCACTTGATCATAGCGTCCTGGGATAGTTTCGTGCTATGTTTTCATCATGCAATTCCCTTTCTTTATCTCTTATTAACGCTTTTTTTAATTAATTTCTCTATGTAAAAATTTTCAGAGGCCACACCAAAAACCATCATGAGAGTTATGGGTGTGAAGGGTCTTACTCTTTACCACCTAAAGAGCCATCTTCAGGTTTGAATTCAACAATATTTTTCATTCCTCTTTTGCTTTTATATTAACACTTTTGTGATGTTTTCGATAACGGGTTGGCTTGCTTGATCTTCCTTTTTTCTTCTTTTGATTAATTATTATTTCCTTCCATTGCTTTAGAAATTCAGGCTTGGAAAGCAACCTCACAAGGACTTCAATGATCACCCGATAAAGGATGGTAAGATAGTTACTTTTCTTTCTAAGGTTAAATCTTCAAGCTACTTTGAACTCCCATCATGTTCCGTTATATTCTTTTAATAAAATTTCTTTTTAATTATAAATATCAAAACTTTTTTTTTTCTCTAATAATTTTCTGTACTTGATTGCAGCTTCTGCATTAGATCTTCAACGAAACACTGCATCTTCTTCTGCCATGATGGGCCGCAGCATGAATGAGTATGTGCTAGCTATTTAAAGTTAAAAGCTCACAGCTAGCTACGAACAAAAATTTAGTAAAGAGTAAAGTTAATATTGAAAAAAAAATTAGATAACTGATAGTTATGTTTGACCCACTCTTAAGACTCAAAAAAAATGTCTGGCTAGTTTAACTCATATTGCAAGTATATGAGGCCCTTAGATATAAGGGAGTATATTAGATCTTAATATTTGAGTTAAACTTTTACCTGGTCTGTGGTTATGTTTGATTTGTTTGTAAAACCTATTAAAACATGTGATACTTGATTTAATTTCGTGAGATTCTTGCATTAATTTAAGAGACATATTAAAAGTTTAAATAATAGAGTTAAGCTCAGACTTACAATCTTAGAAAATGGTAAACTTAATATTAGCTACAACTTCGTATTCTCTCTTTCTTTTCTGTAACGAGAAAGTATATAAAGAAAAGTGTTTTTCAAATAATAACAAAAATCACCTAAGATCGTCTTTCCATTCTTTTTCCTTTTGGGGTTGGCGTTCGGATATTTCTTGTAGAATGCGTGTGTATCACTGTATATAACAGTAACTCACAAATGGCTGATGCTATTAGGATGCAAATGGAGGTGCATAGAGGACTCCGAGAACAACTAGAGGTAACCAGAAAATATTTACTCACTCGCCTTGTTCACCTCTTAAAATCTTTTCAAGTTGAAAAATATTTTATATCTTGAACCCTTAAAAAACAAATTTCATAGAGTTTGGTAATATATATGTGCAGCTACAGAGACACCTTCAATTAAGTATTGAGGCTCAAGGGCAGTATATGCAATCGATATTGGAGAAAGCTTGTCAAACCCTAGAAGGTGAAAATATGGCATACGGAAATTACAAGGGTTTGGGAAATCAGGTAGTTCCCGACGTAGGAACGATGAAAGATTCTTGTCTTCCTCTCAACTTCCCACCAATTCAAGACCTTAACATATATGGAGGTGATCAACTCGATCTCCAGCAGAACATGAAGAGACTATCTATCGATGGATTCATGGCGTATAATGATAATATTTTTCTTGGCAAGAAGAGGTCTAGCCCTTATAGTGGTAGTGACGAGAACCCTTTGAATTGGGGTGATGATCTCAGGAATATGCAAGAATTGGATTCTGCACCATCGTGACTCGGACCTCAAGATGACCAGATTCGGAAACTTGTAACAATCGATCTGGATTCGATATCGGATATGTATGCGTCAAAGCTAGTCCTCTGCGGAGATGCCATTCGTGAGAAGAAGTTTGAAGCATCGGGCCCAAAGCTTGAAATTTCGTTCCAAGAAGAACTCCGCTTTCCACCGAGAGGATGAACCCAGCTTATGATGAATAGTGGTGGCATAGCACAAGGAAGAAATTCCAATCGTTAGGTTTTTCTTGCACTGAATTGTAATCAAATTATAATTAATATTTCATATTAATGGGCCGTCATCTTTATATTTAAATTTAATTTAATCAATTAAATATTTTTTTGGCAAACGTTTTTTAAATATGAAAGAGTTATATTAATAATGAGTCCTTACATAAATAGAGTTCGATTAAATTAAAAAAAATATATTGTATTTGGGTAACGATTTATTGTTCAAAGAGAATTTCTATTGAAGTAACGATTTGTACCTTATTAAAAGACCAAGCATTAACAATACATTCAGTCTCTCATCGAACAAGTTGTACATCTTTATCACAGTAAGCAAAGTTTTCACTCTTATATTTTTTTTCATTATTAGTATTTAATATGCAAATTCTATATTAAAGTAAATTCTACAAAATAATCTTTTTTTTTAGCCATCCTTAGCAGTCAGTATGTGGCTTCCAAGGAGTTGTTAGGTGCTTCAAATCTTTACGGGGACGGTGGCCCAAAAGAGTAGTTAGATATTTCAAAGCGTTTCGTTGAGTGTGGCCCAACAATGTAATGCAAGTACAGTTCCACCAAGTAAATCCCCTCCTAAATGAGAGCTATGTATTGAGTTGGGTCTGCCGGTAGTGTTAAGTTCAAAATCCCAACTAGAAGTGGAAATTCAAATATTTCCATGTGCATTCATCCGTAGACCGGAACCTGTTTGGGCCAATTTAAAACAATGTCCTCTATGTTGTCCCTTAATCTGAAATGGTGCACAAAGTGAAACTCACTGCGCTACCATGAGCACCTAGACCGCATGCTCCTGCCCTTCCAAAGCGTGTCTTTGCATGGCCCTCTCCCTGTTAGAGCATTGCTTACAGGGTACGCATGTTTTACTTCTCTTCCAAGGCCAAATTAGAATAATTTTTTTTTTTTTGTTTCTTTTCTTAAATACATTCTAAGAGTATTATTATAAATTACGTTTTTCATTCCCTTCACACAAATCAGTTGTTGCTCAATTTTACGTTCTAAAGTAGATAAGAAGTTCAGTCTCATCGGCCCCATGCCAAATCCCGAAAAGCCCAGAAAAAAAAAAAAAATTGAAGACAATAATATATCTACTTGCTTCGCAACTAAAAAAATGGGGCACATCAACATAAAAGGAAGAATTGTACATTTTCTCAATTTGTTCAATTTTTTATTAAATAGAGAAGTCCAATATTATTATTATTATTATTATTATTATTTGGAAACCGATAACCCTGATCATATATTGGTCATTCTTTAATGACTGTAAACCCAACTACTACACATTACGCTAGCAACATATTACAGTAATACACCATCAACCCTCCAATTTAGTATCTTTGAAATTAGAAACAAAAAATTAATTAGTTCATCATGTTCAAGGAGAATTATCATTATCAAGAATATCAGCTGGAGGAATGAAATAGTCGATGGAAAGCCCTGGCACATTAAACACAACATCATCAATCCTCCATATTTCTTCCATTCTTGTTCTGCTGTGTTGCATCGACAACTCCCCGAATCGGAACACGGTGGCGATTGATCTGCCTTGATGTGCAATTAGCACGCCATCAACATCTCTATAGTCGCCAATGCTACTTCCAATTGTGGTTTCCCAGTAGATGGTATCGTTTTCTGGGGTTTGTACCCTCGTTAGATGTGAGTCTTCTAAGTATATTAACAACCCACTCTTTTGGCAAAAATACCCGTATAATACATGCCTAATCACCTCTGCTGGACCCTCGTTTCTTTCCACCACAGCCGCTTTGTCTGCTGCTACTTTTAGAACAAAACATTCATCTTCACCTATTCGTTTCTCTCCCAAGCATTGTGCTTTCGCAAATAAGCTTGCTGTGGTCTTTGGATCTAGCCCCTGCAATTATCATACATTATTCGATCACAAAGTTCAACTAGTAGCTTATGTATATGCATACCATGCAATTAATCATCATTGGATAGATATATAATTTTATTATATAACTTCTACATGCATGTATATATCTATCTATTATAACTATGTATAGAATTTTCTTTTCATCGATCATTCAACTACGAGTTAAGTAATATTTGAAAATTTCCCATGCTTTGTCACTCATTTACCAAATTATCAATCGGAGGTATACATATAGATATTGGGGCATGAATCTTAATCAATAAATAAGAAAAGATATGAAAATTGAAAAGAGGCTTCAAATAAACTAAAGTTGAAAGATGAGGATCAAATCCGCCAAGAGATTTTACTTTTGATGATGATGAGAAAAGAAAAAAAAAATAAAGATGTGATACAATTGAGAAGGAAGTAGAAAACCAACAAATTAAAGGGACGAAAAGTAGGCACAATAATTCAATAAACCGAACAGTATTCAGATCAAATGTGCATTAAAGTGAAAAAAAGAAAAAGCTACAAAGTCTCTGAATAAGCATAAGAGAGGCAATCCCAAGAAAGGAAATCTATATGCATGTATGATTGTAAGAACATGATAAAAGATGACATCACAAAGACAATTACGTGCCATCCCTAACTCAGTAAGTGAGTGTTCAAAAAAAAAGAAATGTGTCCGGTAAAGCATGGGACAGTTTCTCCATCATTGTCAGCTCCACATTTATATATCTATGCAATTTCTCGGGATTCGGACTTTGGTCATCTATCTCTATCTTTTATCTTTATCTTTGTTTGGCACTGAAGATATTTGAATATTGCGAGTTTGCTTCTTTGTTGAGATAACACAAATTAAATCTTTACTTGCTAAAGTTTTCGAGTTTCTCATCTTCTCATGTGCCCACATTTTGATCGCATCTAACTTCAACTAAAGCAACCCTAATAAGCAGAAAAAAAAAAAAGAATAAAAAAACCTAATCTTTCAATTATATATATATATTGTTTCTTCCTAAATTAAGCTTAAAGGTTTCATAAAAATGAGATGTAGTAATCATCAACATCAAGAACAAAAGTTTGGTGTACCGACAATGGGTCGGGGTTAACAATATTTGAAGGAATCATCAATTAAGTATAATCATATGGTACCTGGATTACGCGACGTAAAGGGCGTTGAGGGCCCTTAGCTGCATGAGTACCAAGCCAAGGTGTGTGTCGCCAAACGGTTTTGCCATCACTACCGGCGATGACTTTGTTGCATCCGACAACCAACTCAAGAGACCACATGCCAGGCAACATTTGCCAAAGAACGAAGCACCCACTTTCCCCACTTCTTGTTCCCAAGCTTTTCACGTTCTTTCCTGTAGCAATCTCTGTCTCACAGCAAATCATCTTCACCGTTCCTGTCGCGTACATGTTCTTCGCACACTTTTGTTGCTTTAAGCATCCCGTGGCTGCCAAATATTGCTGTATGATATAATGTGCACTTGAAGTTTCCTACAAAGTACGTGAAAAACACTATTTATAATTGTATATTAATATACCAAACGAAACGAGAAACATAGAAGATTTTAAGCTATCATTTTGATTTGTAGATGAAATGAGAAAACTTACAATGGGGATGTCTTTAAGATGAATGCGATGAATGGGATCGTTGACAAGAGGGATCGGAGCTAGAGGACAACCCAAGACACCAAGCAGAAGCCTCAAATCTTGACTCTTAACAGGGATATTACAACCATATAATGACATAGATGAAAAATGGGAATTTGCTGAATTAATGCCTTTTTGCATGCGAAACCATTCTCGAATGACTTCCCAAGAGCTCTCCTTCTTGCTTCCTTCCTCTTGCATTTCAGGATCAGGCCCTTCCATCAAGGGTGTTAGGGTTTGTGTGCACCATCTTTGCTTCCTCCGTGCCCTTGAACCCATTGATGGTATGTTGGAAAAAATGAAAAAGTTAAAAAAGAGATAATTGTAGATGGATGTTGAAGTTGAAGATGATGAAAAAGAAGAGAAACTGCATATAAATACGAGTGTGGTTTTGTTTTGTTTTGTTTTGTAAGTTAATAGAAAGGTGAGGGAAGAGAAGAGTAAACAGTTAGCTAAGTTAATAGCATATAGATATAGTGGAGGAGAGAGCAGACTAGAGAAAGAGAAAAGGGACAGCTTATCTGTCCAACGGCAGAAGATGGTATTATAATGCAGACTCGCATGTTGGGCTGTCGATCGCTTTGCTTTATTCTTCTTTTTCTTTTTAGACTACACTCCCTTGTCGTTTTATTTTAAGTCTATTCTCTTGAGCTACTCCAAGTTAGAGGTCCCATACGCATCTGCCTTATCTCTTTCCATGGCCTTGGATTTGGTGTTGGAGACCCAATTCATTTCTTACCCCCTCCCCCCTCCATTTCTTCTCCGTTTACCAAGTTCCATACCCCATAAATCTTTCTTGGAAAATGACAACCATGCCGCGTTATCTTATTAATCATACACTAATTTATTAATAACTAAAAGAGGATAGACAAACTTATTAATTAATTATTAGATGTTTGCATAAAGATTAATTTTTATGTGGGTAGTCCTAAATTGTGTCTTTTAGGACATTCATCGGTATCTTGAATACTTCAAAAAATAATTGTATTAAATAATTAATTAGAAATTTCTCAAAAAATTTAATTTATTAATTAAAAATCATTAAATATCTAATATTAGAAAGATTTTTATAATAAAATTATAAGGTCTTCTATCTTTAAGGTATTATAATATATTTTAGGCATACGTTAAAACTCATTTTTAATATAAACAATAACATGGTACAAATCTTTTAACTCTCATATTTACTATAGATAAATTAAATTAATTTTAAGGATGTTAATGTTGGTCTCTAGCAATATATCAAGATGAAAACTTTAGAAACTTCTTTATCTAAATTTAGTTAGGCCAAACTTTAAGATATAAATTAAGAAATAGAAGTGCAATTTAGCATCAAATTAATATGGAAACAGTAATGATGAGTATCTAGGTTTGAGGTCTTGATTCTTGTCTTGTTCCAATTAAGTACATTTCCCGATATGGTCCCACTCACATACAATCTTGTCTCCGTCTTGAACATAACAAAAGAGACTACATACGTTTTATCATTAAGTAATAAAGTTAATAATAATCACCTCATTGAATGTTATCCACGTGGAATACAGTAAAAAATTATATATTTTTTTATTAGACCCCACCCACAACAAGGTGTGCCGGCAATTGGGCACAAGTGCAAGTGGTTAAAAAGCAAAGAAAATGGTGGGCCGGCGGCAGGCGGAGGCAGTTTGAGGTTGAGGTTAGGGAGCTTGGTGGAGGGTCGGATACAGTGATGGGTGATCTTTCAAGCTAATTAAGGTCTTCTTTTGTAAAGGTTGAGGTGTAATTTTCATTGCTGGTTGGGTCCTTCCTTTATATCCAATTGTCAACTGTTACAGCACATGAACATGAGCATCATAGATAGATACTTTCTTACCTACTCTATATCCATCATATCATTCATGTTTCGTATACCTTATAATTATTATTTCTACAGTAACATCGATAGTGATTAATAGAGTACATAACTAAATTTCTTTTGTCCAAAATTATTTACCGTTATATAACACTTTTCGTACGATTAACAAGAAAGTTATATAGATACTTCGATAAGATGATTAAGTATGATATTATTATCTCCATTATTCGGATAATGATAAACCTCTAATTCAGATAAGTATTAAAAAAAAATATTTATATAATAATAATCTTGTAGACATTCAATAAATAAGATATCAAAAACAAAAATCAAACCCAAACAGTTTTAAAATTATTATAATACCTTTAAAATATATATATATATTTTTAAAGAAGATTTAAATTGGGAATATTTATTTTACTGTTTAAACAATGTAAGTAATAGTGTTATCTCACAGTTATCAAGGATTATTTTCCTATGATTAATGCTCACATGCATCTTCTCAAAAGGGTTTTGATTCTCAAATAGTACCCTGCGATAGACTTGGTAGCTAAAACTCTCTCTCTCTTGGTGTCTCTCCGGCCGGGAAATGAGAGTAATACATAGTTCACTCGTTATAGGTAAAAGTAGTCAAAGTTTATAGAAAAAGAAAGTTTACAAAGTTAAAAATTTGATCAGGCTTTTTTTTTTTTTTAACACTTGAATCGGTTACATTTTAATGACAGAGCTAGGTTCATCTATTCTATAACCGTAGCAAATNAAAAAGAAAGTTTACAAAGTTAAAAATTTGATCAGGCTTTTTTTTTTTTTTTAACACTTGAATCGGTTACATTTTAATGACAGAGCTAGGTTCATCTATTCTATAACCGTAGCAAATTGAGGAAGATGAAAGTAGATATATAATCACCCACTAGAGAGTCACTCTCCTTTTTCTTTCTATCAACTATCTTTTTTGCTTTTCTTTGTGTTAATTTTCCAGTCTGATCGATCGACGCAAAGCAAACAATGCGGCATGCCTGGAAATACCTATATAATAATATAAATAAATAATAAAGTTGAGTACTGTATAATAATGGTAGAAATGCTAATAAATAATAATTAACCATCTTAATTTGATGAGAACAGAGATCTGAAGATAGTATACTAATGCTCCTTAGGTTCTTCTCCTCATTGTTCTTTTGGGCCAGGCCCAGTCTTGTGATTTGCGAAATAGGGAAGCTCAAGTCAGTTGAGTTGTCCCTCTCCAATTCCTATGAAGTAGTGTTGTACTAATCTATAAAATGAGGGGAGAGGAGTTTTTGTCAATTATCAGCAACTGAATTAAGTAGACTTTTAATTGATTGTTAACCTCAATTGGATTCTTGTAATCGTTTATGTATCTATTCTGTCCATCAAATTCAACGTATTGACATGTAAGTTTTCGTTTCAACCTTCACCTTCACTTCAGTTTTTTATTAGAGTTTTCATTTTCAATATTTAATTAAAATAAGACCCATATCATATGAATATGACATTCAACTCTCCATCTAATACACAATTAATTTAAATTAAGAGAGAAAGAGAGAGGAGGTGACATCATATATGCAAGCATTGGTCAATGTATTTGTAACTTAGTCAAATTAGTCAATTAATGTCCTTTATTTGGTTTATAATAATTAATTCAGGATTAGATAAGTCTTAAACTGAATTTGAAGTGTAGGCTTGATTTTCCACTCTAATACTTCACTGCCACCCTTTTCTTCAGCACACTTGGTTGAAAAATTGGTATCTTAATCATATTAATATTTATTATCTTCAATCGCTCATCACTTGGGCAAACCCTTCATTGTATATAGTTGAATTGTATATATAACTTGTTCAATTTCTTTAATCAATATATATATTCATCTTCAAGCTTCTTCTTAACATCACATCAATACATCACTAGGTGTACTAATCCTCAAGAAATTGAATCAGCTCCCTCCCAATTAATTGAACAAGTTTCAAATTTATTATTAAAGGTGCCCCATATTTTCTTGGACATTTCTCTAATCATCGGCACAAGAAAAACCTCCAATTGGATAAGTAGCATAAGTAGAATATTAATTAACAAATCTAGCTAAATCAACATACTAGAAGTTTCATGCATGCTAGGTCAACATACTAGAGGTTACATACAAGCTAAGCTACTAACATAAATTAGTTGTATTAAATAATAGTTACATATATAGTATATATGGATGTGATGATTTTATTAGCTCGTGCTTGATAAGTTAAAGATTATATTAATATGTGTTCTAGAAATGTATGAGAAGAAACTTAAAATAATAAAGTAATAAATA
Source organism: Bursera palmeri (assembly GCA_026225775.1). Classification (NCBI taxonomy): domain Eukaryota; kingdom Viridiplantae; phylum Streptophyta; class Magnoliopsida; order Sapindales; family Burseraceae; genus Bursera; species Bursera palmeri. The sequence continues at coordinate 13,959 of JANKKB010029478.1, read as the reverse complement.
CAAATTTGTATTTTAAATAAACACGTAGTGTTAATAACTTCCGTTGACTTCTTGAAATAACAATTTTGCATATACTACTTACCATTTTAAATTCTCATTTACATGTTGTTGTACCATGAATTACAAATTTGTGCTATTGTCTTCGAGTTAGTAATCGATTTGTGGTTATCAAATTATTTGTTAATTAAACTCTTTTTCATTTTTCTTTTTATCTATATAATGATCTTATGCTATATTAGCTAGTACGAATTAGTTATACTTGTATAGTGATATTTGATACAATTAAATGACATAATCTTTGATCCCAATAATCAACTATTAGGATAAATTGTGGGTCTAAGTAAATACGAATTTGGGGTGGCCTAGTCAAATTGGAATAGCCAACCTTGTGTTTTGGTTCAATATTTGAGAAGCAAACTCCTTGCCTCCGAGGTCGTTGTTATGATGTGAGCCATATAATATAATTAAAATCTTAATTATTTATGTTTAATTGTAGTCTTAAGAAAGAATTAGCATATAACAGAAGATTAGGCATTGGGCCACTCTAGCTATCTATTGCCCAAAAATGGGATTACGAAGACAATCGCATATTCTTAATATAATCGGTACCATAAACAAGTAACCGTATGGATTGGATTGAGTGATAAATGATTGGTGTTTTATTTATTTTCAAGACAACTAAAACTTAGCTTCATCTACACAAATAAATTTGGGGAGATATCCAGCGAATTGAAGAGATTAATTAGCAAGTGGGCAGCCATAATATAATCTTAATCAAATAGAAGTTTAAGCTTCACAATTAGCACACACAAACGGCCCAAGCAATCAAAACTTGACCGTGACCTGAGCTAATACAAATTATAATTAAAGTGATTAATTCGAAACAAAGCTTGATTGCCTTGCCTGTAACCCAAAGTGAAATATATTAATTGTTAAGTGAGAGTGGGGGTTAAAAAAGGAGGTAACTTTCTCCTAACTTTATCACCTTACTGGGCAACAATTTCTTCGGGCTAATGAGCAAGCTTTGGCCTGGAATTAAGCTTGTAAATAATGATTTCAATTGAATCATTCCATATTATATTACTAACTAATCGATGCCTTATGATTATCATCTGATTAATTAATTAGTTTCATGTTTTTTAGTTGCTGCTTAATTCTGACTCACCATAATTAAGGTAGTCGTATCATGATGACTAAATATATCTGTGTCTAAAGATGATTGATGCACATAAATTTCGAACGAAAATTTTGAGGGCGACAGCAACAAAGTTGTGATGTAAATTATTGATTTTCCCACGTCGGTCCATCCCTATATTTATTAATGACCTCGTTAATTAATTAAAAAGTGATCATGTTTACAAAATTAACAGTTGATACGATATAAATGAAGAAGAAGAGTACATTTAGTATGATATATAATCATGAAAGCTAGAGTACTTGGAAGGTAATCATGTGCTCTCCAAATTAAACCACATTTTTTTCTCGTGAGTATAACTATTCTTACAATAATTATCATTACTTTATAAACCAATGCCCCCACGATCTCGATATGGGGGTCATGTATATATATATCATATATATTTTCCTTTTATCCATAGCAAGTTCCAAGTGGGAATATCCCCTCACACACCCTTATATTCATATATCTTCTAGTTAAGCACTGTATAAAACCTGCTTCAACGTCACGGTTCCTCTCTTAGTTCATGTATACGTACGTATATCAAGGGTAATTGCAATATATATGTACCTGATTTTGGCTTTTTTCTCTTTTTCAAGATATAAAACTTCTCATCTTGAAGATGAGGCAGGAAATGCCACCGAAACACTCAATTGGATGTTGCATGCGGTCCTGATAATCAGAGAGATGAGTGTACCCGAAGTTAAATTTCCAGCACATTTATTGAAAGGGTTAGACTTCATTTGTGACAAATATTGTGCGGGTCCTATGTGATCAATATCTTGTTCCTTCTGGGGTCCATGTATATTAACTTATTAAAACCCATCCTTTAATTAATATTCTATATATAATCAATTGATGATAAGTTTTCTTTTGGGTTGGGCTAATAACATAAAGGTACGCAAATAACAGCACATTGTTGGCTTGTACAATCCAAAGAGACAAAAATTGGGCAAGTGAAGTACATAAGATAGCCAAGGACTTGTTAAGTAACCCCTCTCGTACTCAAATTGACTAAACGTTTTTCATTTAGGAGAAATTGGGCAATCGGGCACTGGCAGTGGGCTCCATATGTGACTCACCAGAAAGAAATTTGAATAGATCCTCTTCTCATCTCTAATTGACTCTAACTAAAGACATCTGATCTTCATCTTTCATGTTAAATGTGTCGCCACTTAGGCTCCGTATTATAAAGCATTCCATTCCATGCATTTGTCAGTCACCCAGTACTCATCTCATCCCTTTTTCTCCTCTTTTATTTATTTGGTTTTGGACTACTTCTCTTAAACACCATTTCATTTCATATTAATTAATTTTGACAATCACACACATATGTTAGCGGTTTCTTTCACATGAAAGACTGAAAGTGAATAACCACATCTCGTCATCATCTCTCATATTCTTTATATTTATGAAGAAACTGATCAATTAATTGTGGAAGGGGTGAATTGGGGATGGGTCATAGATGCTGCAGCAAACAGAAAGTGAAGAAGGGGCTATGGTCTCCCGAAGAAGATGAGAGGCTCCTTAAACACATCACTACTCATGGCCATGGCAGCTGGAGTTCTGTTCCAAAACTTGCTGGTATAGTATATATATAATTGATCATTAATTAGCTCTCTCTCTAGCTAGCAGGAATCGATAATCGTTATATAATTATATATGCAGGCTTGCAGAGGTGTGGAAAGAGTTGCAGATTGAGATGGATAAACTACCTGAGACCAGACCTCAGAAGGGGTTCCTTTACTGAAGAAGAAGAGCAGATCATCATTGATGTGCATAGAATTTTAGGCAACAGGTAAGAGAATGAATTTCACTACAAATAGAAGAATCAATAGCAACTAGCTAGCTAGCTACTTAAATAGTGCATGTCTCTGTTAATTATTTGACAGATGGGCTCAGATAGCAAAGCATCTCCCTGGAAGAACCGACAATGAGGTGAAGAATTACTGGAACTCCTGCATTAAGAAAAAGTTGTTATCACAAGGTTTGGACCCAAAAACTCACAATCTCATCCCTTCCCATGAAAGAGCCGCTAAAAAGGCTGCATGCAACCTATCCCAAACCTTTGATCACCAACCCATTTCCGTTTTCAATGTGAATAATAATGTCCAAATGACAATTAGTTCTAATGTGGCGGCAGAAATCATTAGACCACCTATTCTCACATTGCCTTCACCTCATCCTCAGCAATCTCCATTGCTTAATCAACCAATGGTCACAACCTCTGGATATCAAAGCCCCAATGTTTGGGATGCTAGTAATAATCAAAATTCTTCCCATGACTCCACCATTAATTTCCCTTATGTTCCATCCGTTGAAAGCTGGCCGATTTCTTCTTCATCTTCTGCTTCGGTCGACCCATCTCGGTTTGGATCATTTGTAGATGAAAGCTATTGCATCTGGGGTGCTAACACCGATGTTATTGAAGTTGAAGCCTTTAGAAATCCAAGCCTCGACGGAACGCAAGTACAAGAAAATGATCAACAGCTAGAGAAGGAGAACATTAATATCTTGGATCAGATGAGAGCTGATAGATTAATGAATGAAGCTAAGGGTGTTGAGGAGATAGCTTGTTCATTTGACAGCTCTAGTTTTGACCTTGAATTTGTGGAGTCCACACTCATGTCTGGTGCAATGTGTCGTGATCTTGGCTCCATCTCCATAGATGAATTTGCATGGAACTTTTAGGCCTTTCATGCGTGAAATATTATTTCAATACCAAATTATAAGTACCCTTTATCATCCTTTTCTGATCATGGTGTGATTTTTATTATTATTTTTTTAATTTATTTTCGTTTCTTTTGTACCCTCTGCTAGTTTGCTGCCCGCAGCCGCTTTTAGCTCTATCGGTTGTACATAATTCATATTACCAAATTTTTATACAAGAAACTTTTCTTCTTAACAAGATGATTTGAAAGCTAATGATTAACGAACACTGCACATCAAGGAAATTTAGTGGTTACTTTGTGTCGGAATAAATGGACACGTAAGTCCACTGCCTCATACACGTTCACATGTATATAATCAAATGTTTTTGACGAAATATTCTATAGCTTAATCCACATTTAAGTTTAATATTATTGTTGCTATTAACGACGATCACTTGAATTACAAGTTTAAAACTAGATTTATATTTAATAAGAAGTGAATCTGATTTTAAATTCTAATGAATTTATGAGAAGAAATTGAGAGATAAACCAAAATTTGACGAGATTAAATGTCTTAATTATCAACCTGGTGTGAAAGCGAAGGATTTATAGATGAGATTTTTTAACTCTTATACCATGTTAATTAATTAAGAAAATCACCCGTTAGAAAAATGTCTTTTATAATGTAGTTACATAATTTTTAAACAAGAAGTGAATATTAACATAGTAAATTTCTTGGGACGATATTAAATTGTCATGGATGACTTTTGCGGCCACTATGTGACCAAGTATTATTTGAATCTAACGGTTATATATATTACCTATATACATTTTTAACGAAAAAAAGCTTGAACATTAATATAAATAGATGAGTTTTATAAGACAAATAACCCAAAACGAGAATTTTCCATAACTATAAGTTATTAATGACCAAAATATCAATTGTTAAGTGTCAATTAATACAAATATCTCGAGCTTATTTTGTAAAATATCATCATATAAACCTCTCTAGCTTGATAAGAATATCTAATGTTTTGTTGATTTTGAATAGAAGTTATACTTCAAACTAGATGCAACTTATTAGGATCTAAAATTTGTGATAAGACTTTAAAACTATAATATATAACATATAATATTTAATGATTTTTGTTAAATAATATGAGTTCACATACGTTGTTAATTGGGATGGAATGATTATTTATAGAAAAGAGGTGGCAAAGCTCAGAAGATTTGCCAATGAGCTCACCCCTTCGTGTTCCATTTCCATGAATAAAGAAAAAGCAACTTTAATTTTTCGTTAGTCATGACCCAAATTTAAATTGTTGCTTGCTAGTGGTGGTAACATATCTAATCCTTGCAAATTATGATCGTGAGAATTAAGAAATAAGAATCAAGAATATATTATCAAGTAGAAGAGAGAAAAATGAAGTTAAGGTTTCAATATTCAATAGTCTAATGATATAAATTAGAAAAGATAGTTTATATAAATATTAAATAAAATAAAAATCTACCCTTTACCTTTCCTAAAGATAATCTAACAATGATTACATTTCAAAATTGTTAATCTTAATAATGTCTAAAGATAGTTTAAAGTATATAGAAATTCGCCATATTAATTTCGTTTTATATGGGCTTCAGCAATAATTGGGCCGAGGGCCTTCACCTTATAAGGATAAATTTCGTACATCCTTACACCCACGTCAGGTTTTAAAATATATCTAACACCTCCCTTAAGTTTTCTCTTAAATACATCAACAAAATTAAAATTTAAAAATTATTTTATGAAGTATCTTTTACGCCCATATAAATACTAATTATGTCAAATGTTGAATCTGAACTGCATCAATCTTCTTTTACGTATCATGTAATTTCAACTCTCTAAGTCACCACTTAATCTTAATATTGAGTAAATGGACTGTGCTTTTAATTTTCCACTTTTATATAGGTTCTTCTTTTGTTTTGTTTGTATATATTCGATGGTTCACGATCCAGTATCGTGAAATACATATATGCTGTCATGAACAATACACATTTTCAAAGTGAAGTAACAACAATCAAAACTGTACTCTCTCCATTATATTCCCTTTCAAAATTGACCAAGATATTAAAACACTATTTTGATGTAAAACGAGAAAAAAAAAAGTGTATGAGTGAAAGAAACAAAGGGATAATCTTATGCCCAGACTCATCATGATTCCATAAGTAATACAACTTTTGTTTTTTAAAGCAAAAGCACATGGTAAACAGCCTCAATTACCGTGTGGTTAGCAAAATAATCCCCCATTTTGGGTGTTATTTAGCCCCAACACAATCTTCTATCTTTCTGTGTCAATGAATTGTAAGTATAAAAGTACGTAGCATACAGATGTGAGAGAGAAACAGGAACAAGTGTATATCATGTATGAATATGAATATATTATCATGACTTTAATTGTTAGTATGCCCATGATCATGATCGGTCCTCTTGCATGGACAGGGCCATGGAATTGTCTTGAGAGGAACACAAATAGAAAATCTCTTCCAGTGTTCCATTCATGTAATTCCTATATTTATCATACATCACGTACTCGTCAAAATTTTCAGCTTCAGATGGCTTTGTCTCCGCTATATTTATCAGTGGGAAGTCTTCTACTTCTAATGGTGGGTAAGGACATTGGTATTGCAGGTTTGTGTAGCCTGGCATCTGCATGTCCTGCATATATATAGTGTCAATATATATAGTTACAAACTTTAATTTATCATAATAAGCAAGCACTTGTTTGTCACATACTTTGATAAATATAACAGTAAAATTGAATTGTATTAGTTGCTTATGCAGAAACCACCAATATGGCACGCAGATTTTGACCAGAAAATAATGAGACTTGAATTTTCAGTAAGATAAGAAAAAGAAGCACAAACATTGGAGATGGTGACGTTCAAGATGTTATAGTAAGACCAAGTGAGGAAAATTGGAAAGAAAGACGTTTGAGTCAGTCAAAAGAAGTTATAGAAAATGGTGAAGAAAGCATATTTATTCATTAATTTGAGTTACTCTTAAGAGATTTTTTGGAAGAAGCTTTAGGAAAAGTTTAAGGAGTTTGCGTTACTTCTAGCTTTTGTTGCTTTAAGATCAAAAAGAGAATTCAAAAGGATTGTTTGTGGGCCACTTCCAACTCATCGGCCAATCGACTGCAGTGATCTGTGCTTCCATTTTTGTGTGTGAATGCAACCATGGCGTTGAAAGAAAGACTAATTTGTTCTCAAAACATTAAGGAGTGAGCATCAAGCCTTGGTGATATATAAAGCAGAATTCATTTGCTGGAAATGTAGCCTTGGTAAAGGAGATAATCATTTCTTCAACAAAGAAATTAATTAAGTTGGGTAAAGAAAGAAAGATTATAATATAATCATGGTCAGGCCCCATCATGACCAAGAACAAGTGACCTAATGCTGACTATCCACAATCTTTTTGTAACCTTACGTCATGTTCAAATATATTCCTTGACCAGAAGGTCGAAATTACCTACGCTAATCAAAATTATTAACAATGCAATTATATATGAAAAGTTTTCATTTCATTGTACCTGGATTAGATTGGAAGAGAAGTCTACGCCAATTGAATACATATTAGCGGCACTGTTAGCTTCATCTGAGATAAATGGAGCTTGGAACTCATCTGTTGTTGCAGCCGTTTCGGTAGGCGTTCCTCGAGTACTGAAATCTGAAGAAGAAGCATCAGATGGGAATTTATTGGAGTAATTGAAATTTTCATCTTCGGTTTCTCTCCCATGTGAGCTTTCGATACCACTTGTGTCATCTCCCAACATTTGCTCATCTGAGATCCCCACTGTTTCCTTCTGTACATTCCCTGCATCTTCTTCTTCTTTCGATCTAGAAGTTTGTACTATTATTTTCTTGAATACGCGACATAATGCATAAGAATCCTGTAGAGAAAATTGATATTATTGATCTCTGTTAATATATATAAATATCAAAATGATCAAAATCATGATCATGTGGCAAAAGAGTATCATACAAAGATCTAAAAGCAAAGCTAAGAAAGATGGAAAAGAAACGGAATCCTAAACAGAAGAAAAAAAAAAAGATCATGATATACAATAAGTACACTAAAGTGTAGAACAAAGAGTCTTTCATCATCATGGTGACAAGCTATATATTCTCCAGTAAAGTGAAAGTATATCACGCAAGGAAGAAAAAGATATGTTAGCTACAGAAATCTTCATGATGGTGTATGCATGCATGCTTGCAGAATGATTCTGTTTAAAGAGGAGATTTTGCCACGGAGGACGGAAATGGAAATGCCCGAAAATTGATTAAGCTGATGAATAGTGATTTCGAGCACTGAAGTTTATCTTAGAAATTAGGACTTCTAATGAAATTAAATTCCCTCTATTTTAGGGTTGCACGCGTTATTCATTTGAAATACTTTTTTAGGTTTTCCCTTAATTATCCTGCTTCTTTATTAACAATCTTTCTAACTATCATCATATGCTTGCAATTATGATCATTATTTTTTCACACAGAGAAATGACAACTAAGCCCTAGCAGATATATAGCAAAGGAACAAGATGAACAACAAGAGAGAGAAGAAAAATTAAAAAAAACTAAAATTGAGACATATACGAAATAACATTTCGAAGCTCTTATTTTTCGTTTCATATATATATATACCTTTAAACTTGATGAAGGAGTGCCGCACAAGGAATCAGTCAAGCGATACTCATGCATAACCCAGTTGGTTCGAGTGCCATGGGGCGCCCTACCTCTATAATACACCAATGTCTTCTTCATGCCAACCGATCGCTTATTAGAGTGCACTGGTCTGTCTTTTCCGGTGGCTTTCCAGTACCCGCCTCGCGTTGCCCTGTTTGTTCTTGATCCATTTGGATATTTTCTATCTCTAGGGCTAAAGAAATACCACTCCATGTCTTTCCCAGGTAAATATGACTTTTCTGTAATTACAAATTGAAATCATCACAAATATATAACAAGTTTGTAGGATGTAGACGTAACCCTAGTTAAGGAACTTATTAAACAAAGAAAGGATGAGGATTTCTCATTTCTGGCTTATCAAAACTAAAAATAAATAAAAAATAAAAACTGAAAATACATGTATCATATAATTAAGTACCTGGTAAGTCCCATGGTTCATGCTTGTAGAGATCAACTTCTGGAATGATTTCAAGCTCAATGGTGCGGCCTGTGATTTTTCGATCAAGATAGTAAGCAACAAGTTCTTCATCTGTTGGGTGGAACCTGAATCCAGGAGGGAGGCTCATGGGTGCCATGGGAGCTGCAGGTGTGAATGATCGAGGGAGAGAAAGAGAAGAAAGAGAGAGTGAGAGAAGGCAAAAGATGAGACTAAATCTGGATGTAACAGAGCTTGTACGAAAATGATCTATATAGCCCACTGTTGGGACCATAACCAAAACATTTGCCCTCGAGATTTGTGTCTATGCCAGTTTTGCCATTTGCTTGGCAACAGGAAGAATAAACTTTGTCTCATTTATATAAAGTTTAATTGTAAGAATTATGATATTGAGAAACCGTAGAGTTAGTAATTAGTGTTGATTGTGGAGGATTAAAAGAAAAGAGAATATGATATGATGTAGGCACACTTTGGCTTTTAAAGATTCTATGTCTAGCGATTTGTGTGAAAACCCACAGGGAGGATAAGAAGCTTCTCCCTGCTTTTGCCTGCTCACAAACTAACAAAAATCAGAGACCCCCCCTTCAAAAGGTTGTGTGGGCCTGTAAACGGTCCACACCCTACAACGCGCAACACTAGGGCTTCCCCCTCTTATTCTAATCAATCCTTATAATTAAAATCATATTGTTTATAGATCAGAGTGTTTATTATATGATTGTATATATATATATATATATATATATATAATCATTCGTATAATTATCTTGTTACCCTTGTACTCTAGGCATATACAAAGCTTGGAACATGATACCACCTCAATTAGAGTCCCACTTTGGCATCAAAGAGTTTCATGTATAAATGTACAGTACATTTTCATCTCATCTCCACTATTTGAATCGACCACTCACTATGCTGATGGACGAAGACAATGTTGAATTAGGTTATAATAATATGATTTTTACTCTAAAAAAAAAAGGGAAGCAGGCGTGTTGAAACTTGAAAGTAAAGATAAATATAGATGTGATTCTTAATATCTCAGTGTGTACAGATTTTGCATCCGAATATTAATTGCCACTTATTATGTAAAATGGTTATTAAATATTTTTTATTCATCAAACACTTTTACGCAGGATAAATTGTACATGCAAACCCGATTGCTTCAAGTCCATTCAAACATTCATGCTAGTTACTTCAGATAAATGAATAGTACAATCTATCAGTATTCCTACATTTTTGTTTTTGTGGTTTGATATGAGATCGAAGAAGAACGTCGCCCTTATGTAGACGAGCAATGTACTTAGGGTTACACATGCACTGGTAAAAATTGGTGAAGGATACCACGGCGACAGTGTTAGTGAGCTAGGGTAGTCATTCTTCTGAGGCAGTAAGGGTATAGAAGAAGCCACGCACATGCATTACGGAGGGAAGGAGAAGCTTGGAGCCTTTGAAGAGAACATGTATGGTTGAAGATTATTCAAATGAAATGTAAAGATAAATGCAGGATACAAGTATATTATTAAATACTGATAGGGACACAGTACCCCCGACATCCCTATTATTTTTTGACAGAAGAGTAATAATATCGTATTATCTTTTATATAGAACTAAACAATGAGATCGATGTCGTACCTCATTAGAACATAACAATCATTCTTTACTTTTCGGCCGTGACGGTGGAGTATATATGCTAACGCATGCTGTCCATTCATACACATGCACTTGAACGTAATTGTTTGTATATTCAAACGCAATCCAAGTTTGGATAACTGTTTAGGAGACCTTCAATCTCTTGTTTCTGGTGTGTGTACGTCATCACTGTTGAAGTCCATTTCACAAAATTCTTTTCACGAATCATGTTCATATCTATGTGCACAAGAACCTAAAATGATTCAAACAAAAAATTAAGGATGAATATAAAACAAAAATGTAGACTAGCCAGCTTGAAAGATCACGAATAAATTAGGAAATCACTTAATAAATTTAAAGGGCTTATATGATACGTGCATGTGACATACATTGTCGTTATTAGGAATGGGTATTGTGGTTTGGTCTCCGTCATGACTCATGATGGTTTGAATTATAAGAAATGACACGTATAGCAGCAATGGGGTTGATGGGTCCATGTGAGGGTCCAGCAGACGATTCTCTGTACTTTTTTTTTTTTTATATTTATCTCAAAGGGAAAAGAACACTTTTATCATTCAACAGGTGATGGCTTGAAGAAGGGGCCCATCATCATCTGAAGAAATCTACCTGGCACACCGTCACAGTCTACTTTTTCTTTTTTAAATTTTTTTACTTTAATATTTTGCTGCCATCCAATTCCCAAACTACTTTTTCTTTACTGTATTTTTGTTCTATGTTGTGCGGAGTGCTCTCCTTTAGTTCCTTTCCTTAAAATATCATTTTCATAATCAGTAAAGACATACTCACCTCTTTAATGATTAGAAACACAAAATCTTTGACTGGTCTCTCTACCTCTCTCCCTCGCTCCAACTCTCTGAGCATACAACAATATGATCAAGCACCCACATTTGTTGGAACGAAACAAATTATAGAAGTGCGTGTACACATATAGTTTTGCATATGCTCCCGCAAATGAAAGAACAACTATATATACTATACGAAGTACAAGCATGGTCTTCCCATTATAGTTTGTGAGCTATGGTCGCCCCGTTAATCATATATAGCTTAGCCACACGCACTTAACTAGAAGCAGTTAGATCGATATCGATTACTGTAAAATCACGAATTGAATATTTATGTAAGTAACTATCTTTTGTGTTTTCTATCTTTAGATGGCTTTACAAGTTTCACAACTCAGATATGGTATGTTGCCCAATTACCGAGAGAGAGAGAGAGTTCTAGTTAGGTTCTTTTGCCGAAAGACCCTTTTATTGTCTTTACCAACCGTCCTCCACAAATATTTCATAAGTAGGGAGCAATACCTAGCTTCAACCTTATGTGAAATAAATATGATGAGGAGGGAGAACAAGAAGCTTTTGATTTTGGATAAAGAGATTCCAAACTCTTTTTTTTTTTTTTTTTTTTGGCCAATAATCCTNGATTCCAAACTCTTTTTTTTTTTTTTTTTTGGCCAATACTCCTGTAAAAAGCAAACTCGATTCAACACAAGCTCTAACTAAACTCTAAACTAGCTAGAGAAGGAGTAGCTAGGCACGCTCATTTAGTTATTTTTCCAGCTCCGTATCCCACATGGGTTTGATCCTTTTTTCTTTAATTTATTGGGAATATATATATATATATATGTATGTTAATTGAAGTTCTAAAGCCATGCAACCTTTCACACGATCTCTTAAGGGGGAGATAATAATAAAGCAAAGCAAAGGCCAAAGGAGGTGATAAGTCATGGTAGATCATTGTAGAATACAATGCACGGATTAGATTCCAGAAATGTCGGCTCTGTTCTACATCTATGTACACAAAAAGACAGATTAATATATGCTTTGATTCTTTGTCTCAATTCGAGTATATATTTGTTCCATTCATATGCATATATAGCTACAATAGTTCAATTCGAGTATATATTTGTTCCATTCATATGCATATATAGCTACAATAGTTAAGGGCACATAAAAATCTATATTTATTGGTCGTTGATCGAGTTTCAGTCAGGTGATCGATGGCTCTGACTCCCCAATTGATGGAATCTTTTATTATCTTTGGATCACCAGTTTTCAGTTACTGGGATGAGATCAGCTCTGATTTGAATCTAGTCAATGGTCCTTTCCTGCTGGCAATAATTAGATTTAGAAGTCAAAAATGTCTCCGCATAACTCATATATGACAACCAGTTTTAATTTTTCAAGCACAAATCAACCAAAACATTGCCAATCAAGCTCTACAGGCAATATATATTTTGTTATAATCGTAAATTTCAACTTAAACACGAGTTAACGTTATCTTAAATTAAGCATACCTATGTCTTAAGTTAAGTATTAAAAATTTTAAAAGAATAAATAGTAAATATAATAATTTTACTATTTAAAGAAAATATTTTTGCTATAAATAGTAGGATACTTAAGTTGAAAACTATCTCTAGATACTTCAATTGAAAACTATATCTAGAGAATGGGTCAGATCGGGTTAAGCCTGAATAATGACAGGCTAGACCGGACCAAACATAAAAAAAAAATTAAGCTTAGGCTGAGCTCATGGGCCTTTAAATAAAAAAGACTTTGAAAAATGGTATACCAGACCAAGTCAGGGTGGCCTGTGAGCCTTCCTCTTCGGCTTACCTGTGACCCAAGTTAAGCCCAAATCTACACTGTAGCATACAGGGCAGATCAGGCCAGGCCAGCCCGCCAAAGGCCTGGTCTTTTGTCATCTCATACTATTTCTATCTAATTTTTGCAAGCCCATGACAACACTATTTGAATTATGCATATATATTTCCTAAGTAAATGAAGAGAATTTATGAAGACAACAAAACTTTTGTCATCTATGGAAACCCCATCTTAGTTATTGTCTTATATATATCGTATCATCTGTTAAGTATTAGGAAAAATATATATTCATGCACAAACAACTTCACAAGTGGGCGTTAACGATCAAGGATGCTAGTGCAAACTCTCCAACACTCAAATTAAACTCCAGTTAACTAAAAATCTATAGAGAAAAACTCTCCAATAAGGAAATCTAAAGAGAGTAAGATGAAAAAAATACATATCTTGAGCTAAAACAATAGAGTTTATATAATCCCCATATAACACTTGGGACATTATGTGAACAGGTGCTAACCAGTATTATAGTTGGGACGTACCTCCTTTGAAGGTGGCCTGACAAGGAAAAATTTTATAAGATTACCTTCTTAGGCTTTCTAGGAGACTAAAGGAAACTGGGACGACTATTGCCATGGCACATCAATTGCACTGGTAGAGGAGACTGATAAGCACTTAAAAGTGTACATTTATTATGAGTTTAAATATCATTTTTACACTTTAAGTGCTATTAATTTA